>JBBPTD010000412.1:0-27824 GCA_038093895.1 Boletus aff. mottiae
GTCTTAGTCCAAGCTAGTCCGGTGGTACCGGACTATCCAGACGTGCCCAGACTTCGACGGTCGGTGACGGGATATGGTATTAGGGGTTATAGGGGACGATGGAAGATGGGAGAATAGGGGAATACGAATGTAGAGACATACCAGTCTCTACAACGTGAGAGAGCGTGGCGAGCACTGGTTGACAGGGGTTCAGATCGATTGTTTGGATGTTGAGGTGCAGACAGCAAAGATTATGTAATATCACAATGTGTAGGCCTATTAAACAGTTTCAAACCTTGATTCACAGTAGAAAGTACAGTAGCAGCAGTAGTACATAGCAGCAGCAATAACGTGTTAATCAGAAAACGACCATAGTGTCAGAGACATCATCACCCTCCACTCTGGCAATGGCACTGAGAATGTTGTCTAAAGTGCTTGCATTCGTTGTAGAGAACAGTCGTGCCAAGAGGTCATTGTCAACTTCATCATATGCCATATCCTTCTGTGGTGTAATCCAATCTTTCATGAAGTTAAGATGATCTTTCTTGAGCCAGAATTTGAGCATCTGTAATGCCTCCATCAGCAGAGGCAAGATACGATTATGTTTCTTCATATTGGTTTCACTGCTTGAGGAAAAAACATGTTTGCATGGTACCATGGAGGCTTGGATTGGAAGATAGTCGAGTGTGATTGCATAGATTGTTGGGAAGGAGACTCGTGTGAGCTGTTAGAATGTGAGATAACACTTTACTGGTAGATGCAAATGATTGATCTTACCTCCCAAAAAGCCAGTGGATGGGTGCCTTCAGGACTTGGCATGGACAAGGTGTAGGCACTGAATTCTTGATCGACAGCTTGTAGGGCTAATTGGGATGGTGCCTGATCATTTCAAGGCTGTAATAGCATGTTGCTAGTGTGGCATGGAGACGAACTTGGCCTGTACCAGTAGCCATGGGTGCGGTGTCCTGTGGTATGGTCTGCACTGCAGGATTGCTTTGGTACTCCATCATCTTTAGTCACCATTAGCACATACTACATAGTATTGAAAAGACACAACCTACCAATGCTAATATATCTGCTTGTGCTCTCGCAGCCACATCTGTGCCCCAGTGTTGGTCTATCTAGCTGAGTTGGATAGTAGGATTGATAACTGTTGTGGGATTAGTGGAATAATGTTAACAGTAACTTGAAGCTTACACATGGCAATGACATAAGCACGTGTCTGACCCATGCACTCATAGTACTTCCAAGCCCAGTCAAGTCCAACCTTGACAAATGGAGCACAATGGGGTGCTTTGATATACAGTGCATCCCACTGTATCATCAAAAGTTTGAAGGCGGGGATTGCCCCATCTAGGATGGATGTACTCTCGCTCAACATGTATTGTTGTGCAGCATGAGGTACCTATGACATTTGAGTTAGTAGTTAGTAGTAGGCTTTATATGTGGGAAATGTTACCTCCAAGATGATCTCCAGGTCTAGCAGTACTTCCCATTGCATTGGTGTCAGCTTGCATTCAGCAAGTTCATCATGGGGCCCATGAGGTAAGGCAAGAAAGCTGTCAACAGCCTGGAGAAAGTCAGTAACATATGACAAGTTCATGGATAATGACAACTTACGAGGCAGAGGGCATGGAGTCGGTTAATCATGAAATAAATGGAATCCCAGCAGGATTTGACATCATGAAGGAGCTCTACAAGTGGAACTTGAGTCTCATTGCCAGTATATCATTGGTTGGAGTTGCTGTTGATAATAGTGTCACGAAAGCCTTTGTGATGCTGGCCAGATGCACAGATAATGCAAACAATATTGTGGCCAAGGGAAATGGGATCCATTGTGAGAGCTTGAAGATATGCTTTTTTGTCAACAACGTTATCGAGGGCACCGACCCATGTGGAAGTGATGGCAGTGAAGTCAGCATTCGTGTATGCCTTGATAGTGTGAGTCACACTGATGTGTGGGAAGCAAGGAATCCAACGATCAACAGCGTCAAACACAATTTCACATGCCTCAAGAAGTTTCGAGAGTTCATGCATGGCAGCAAGATTGTTGGAGACATTGTCCATGGTGAAGTGACCAATCTAGTTGATATTTTAGTATAGAATATAACATATATTATGAAGTCAAAGTCACCATGATGTACCTTTAAAGTTACCTCGGCATGATTGAGCAGCTCCAGGATGAGCTTAGCTAGGGCTGCACCAGTGTGTGACGAAGGAAAGTAATGGAAGGCAATGAGGGATGCTCTCATCTTGAGCGAACCACCCTCATGGGCGATCCAATGCACCATGAGGGCGATGTAAGGGCAGAATTTGCTGTCCAACCAGATATCAGTAGTGAAAGATACCTTTCCTGCTGTGTTCTATTGGAATTTGTTATGCTTAGTATAGTCGAGCAGCCTAGTGTACTCACTGCAAGATCCCATTTTATGACCTCGAAGTACTCTTCCCATGCCTTGAGGACTAATTCACGAAGTTTTGTATGGTGTGGGATGTTGGTGTCACGGAGGTCCTGACATAGAAGAAGAATCAGTTGACAAAATTCAGGACACTCAATAACATTGATAGACTGTAATGTAGTCATTAGAAATGTTCAGTGGCAAAAAAAAAGGTACTTGGTCATCCACAATGATAAATTTCACTAAATATTCATGCAGCGCAGAGAGGGAGAAATCAGGAACGGAGGGTGTGTTCTTCTCTGATGGTAGAAAGCCACGTGGTTGGGGATCCCCAGTGGGATGAGGGATGGGAGGGAGTGCAGTGAGCTTGATTCCTCATTGAACTGCTTCACGGAGTGTTCTGAATGTGTAACCCATGTTGATGGTGCCCCAGACTGCTTCAATTTGGACAGACCAGTCATTCTTTTCCACGAGTTTGAGATATGCTTTGAGGTGCCAATTTGCGATGTGGCTGCGAAGAGAGTAGTTGGATGTGTTGCAACTGAACTTGAATCCATGATCGAGTTGGCCACTGTTAGCATCCGCCTGCTCTCTATAATGAAGTTAGTCCTTATCATAGTATAAATCAACTTGAACAACTTACTGACACATCTTACAAACCATGTCCTCTGACTCCAACTTCTTGAAGAAGTGAAGTATGTCTACAGATGTTGGTGGTGCTTTGGATCTTCCACTGGTTGCCAAGGGGTTGGTTGTAGTTGCTGCATTAGGGGTTGTCATCGTGGCCACAGCAGCCAAGGTGGTACCAATGCTGGCACGTGCAGGATTTGGGGTGGTCCATGCAGCTGGAATAGCATGAGGACGAGGGAGGCCAGAGCCACTGGGCTGGGCCTGGGTGCCATCAGTGACAATGTCATCATTGCTACTACTTTCCCCAACGACAGCAATGGCAATATACTCAGAATCAGCAGCAGTGTCACGGTACTGTGCAGGGGCATGGTGGTTTCAATTGGTCCTTGTTGCAGCAGGGGCCACAGGAAGTTCTGGAGGCACAGGCTGCCCAGCTGGGACTACTGGGACAACGGGATCGTTAATCGCATCAGGGGAAGCTTGGGGGACTGTAGTAGGAACAGCTATACAGCGACGGCCTCGTCGAGTAGCAGCATTAGCCATCAGTAGATCGCGATGTTGGAAGGGTGGTGAGTAGCTCTGAGTGTCTTATATATGGTGCATGTGTAGCTTACCTGGGACTTTAGTTACCCACGATGGTTACCCAACAGGTCCCCTGACTCCTGAGGGCCCACACAGTGTGCGCCAGACAAACATTTGAGTGAGTCTAGGCTAGGGTTCAGCTGATCAGAGTGTTTGCTGATCATGGGAATGCCCATGGGCCTCAACGGCATCTTGAGGGCAAGGGGTTTGCAACATATTAGTCCAATGATGATGAGTAAAAAGAATACCTCATTGCTAGTTATCGAGGACAAGGTTGAGGGTGCAAAGTTGCGAACCATACAGCATATGAAGTGGAAGCTAAACACATTGCTAGTAGGCTATGTGGCAAGCCACAACAATAACAATCTATGCCCGATGCCTTCAATGTCCCCTCACCCACCTTTTGTAGCAAAAATTGATTGTGTAGATGAAGGATACACCTTAAAAGAAATTCTCGGTGCAGGCTCACATAGTGTATACATACTACATATGATGATTGTCACTAACTTTTCCACCCTTAGCAACTGTGTATCATGTGCAAGATCTCATCAACAGCTGGGATGTTGCAGTCAAGCTCGAGCATTATACCTGGCACCATTCCTTGCTGGAAGACAAGTATCACATTTTGAAGAAACTTCAAGGAGGCATTGGATTTCCACAACCCATGTTTTTCAGTAGAGAATCATCTTACCGTGCTCTCATTCTGAACAATGTGGCGACACCCCTATGTGATATACTCACTTCACAGGGTGGTCGTCTCGATCTGGACTTAGTTTTTACTGTGGGGTATCAGCTAGTGAGTTTCTAATGCTGACCATTGAAGTGTTGAAAGCACTAACTGCTCACTCAACAGGTACATAGACTTGAATATCTACACTCGTGTGACTACATCCACTGCGACATCAAGCCGCAAAATGTTTTGATTCAACAAAGTACCTCAAGTTATACTGTCTGGCTCATTGACTTCAGTATTGTGTTCCAATATTGCAACTCTGCCACTCGAGCACATGTTCCATACCAACAGGGCTGCCATTTTGTTGGTACCCCCTCATTCACTTCCATCAACCATCACCTGGGCATTCAATCAAGCTGCTGCAATGATCTTGAGTCGCTTGCATACACGCTTATCTATCTCCTGCAAGGATCATTGTCATGGTTCAGCAGTATTCACCCCACCCTCTCCAATGATGTGATACTGAAGCTGAAACAAGATACCACAGTTGGCGAACTGTGCAGTGGCCTCCCTCATGAGTTCGCCACATTCCTTCAGTACTCACGGTCTCTTGCCTACATGGCAAAACCCAACTACGACTACCTTCGTTCACTGCTCCACCATGATACATTCGATGCATCAGCCACAAGCTGCAGTTTACCCAATCTCAGTAAACTCACCAATGACAAGTGATCACCTCTGCCACCTCACAACAAACATGAGAGTTTTGGTGACTCTGCTGTATACTTGCCAACCACACCACTATCAACAGGATCAACTAACCATCACTGTGGCCACGATGACAGCAATGCCAAGGGACAAAGGTGAGTAATACTCGTCATTTTTACCGCTTTCTCTGACTGATCCAAGTGTGCTCAGGAGGAAAGCGTGAAAATTGACCTCAAGGCAAGATCATTTCACTCCATGTCACAGTAGCAGGCTGGCTCACACTTGTTGTTGATGGAGGCATGTTGTTGGATAAAATAATATGTTGTATGTCTACTGTAGGTGTTACGACTGGTCCCACTGTACCAGGTCTGAGACAAGGGAACACGAGGCAGGGAAGACGAAGAGACGGGGATCAAAGAGAAGAGAAGACGAGGAACCGGGATATGGGTACAAGGTCTGAGACAAGGGAATACGAGGCAGGGAAGACGAAGGCAAGGCAAGAGTTCAAAGAAACAAAGAGGGAAGATGTCATACAAGTCCATAGGAAGTCTAAGGAGATCTATGAGAGGCAAGGGCAGGGGCAAGGAGGCGAGGACGAGGAGGCAAGGGGACGAGGAGGCAAGGGGACGAGGGGGTGAGGTTTCCAATGACAGGGCGGTCAGAGGAAGGCTAGAGAAAAGAAAAGAATGGCACAACTGGGTGTTGCCGAGGTGAGTTGTAACAGTAGGGAGTATTTATTATGGTACTTCTAGCTACTTTCCATGCCAACTTGAAGCTGGTTTCACACTGGTCAAAATGACCATGTTTTCTCAAGAACAGCCCCGCAGAACCCTGGATCGAGACCACTGCAAGCACATCACCCACATTTGCCAAGTATTGAGCATGCTTCATAAGATCCTGAGTGAGTTTCTTGGCCTCTTCTGACCAGATCGTCTCAATCTCACACCATGCATGCTTGATCTCCTTCTTCTTGGCATCCTTCTTTTCTTTTTGCTCCTCGATAAGCTGCTTGGCATGAGTGAACTTGGGATGACGGAATGCCTCCTCTTTTTCCTTGTGCACACGACAAGCTCAGCGAACTGGGTGGCTTCTTCCTTGGGGGAGAGGACTGGCAGGGGAGTCAATCATGCACAATGCATCGTGGAGTGCCATCATGAGTGTGCTTAGGTGGCTGCACACGAGCTTGGTCGACAAGGGTTGAATGGTAGTGTCATGCAGTGAGGAGGTGCTGGGTCCTGCAGCATTATACTCATCGGAGTGGGAAAATGGCTTGTCAATGAAGGAAATGGTTTTGGTGGCATGGTTGACATGGATGTGGAGTTCACCACAGCGGGCACAGCCCATGAAGTAGGCCTCAACTTGTTCTGGGCCAAAGTCATCAAGAGGCTTGACAAGGTCGAGGAGGGTGCCCACTTTGATCATACTGTAGACCTATGAGAGCTGGGAGAGGAGGGCACATGAGAGAAGGGGACAGTAGCCCACGTAGGGTGTGTCGCTGGCACAGAGAGTTGTGAGGATGGGCACAGTGGAGGCGCAGAGAGTGAGGGGGTCAAAGGATGCCTTAAGGAGGTTGTAGAGGGTTTTGATTAGTGTTGAAGAGAGGCAAAGGATGTCTCGAGAGAGCTGGACAAGATCAGGACAGGGAATCCTGAGCACAAGTGACACTTATGGTCTAGTTTTGTATGGGAGATATTGAGGGAGGAGTGTGCGAAACAGGTTTAGCCAGAAAGGTCAAGTTTGAGGAGTGTAATGTCATTAAAGGAGATGTCAAGGGAGGTGAGCGCAAAACAGGTTTGCATAGAAAGGTCAAGTTTGAGGAGTGTAATGTCATTAAAAGAGATGTCAAGGGTGTCCATGCTGTCTAGTCCATAAGAGAGATCAAGCACATGGACCTTGTTGTGGTCTGCTAGGAGTGTCTCCAGTCGAGGGAGTGTATGCGCGACAGAAAGGTTGTGTGGCCGCAGTGAGAGCTGTGACCAACAATGTGATGGGGGATATTGGCCTCAAGTTGACTGGTCCAGCTAGTTGAGCTGAGCTGAGCTGCATGACAGCAGCTATGATGACATAGCCAGCCAGATCAAACCATAGTCATGGAAAGCCGTAGCCAGCTAACAACTAGCTGAGCCACAGCAACACTAAGTGGTTGTCATGAATGATAGACTATATAGTCAGTCTATTGCTTCTGGTTGCTATGTAGTGTCATGTAGTAGGAGTATGTATGAGCAGCACTACAGAGTGCTATGTAGTAGGCATGTGTATGAGCAGTGCTACATAGAAACAGTTATACTACAGCCATAATCTTTTTTTCCAGATGGAGGTCATTGAGCATGAGATTATAATGAAGGTGGAGGTGCATGATGAACTGGTGTGGACCTCAAAGGATCCCAATGAGGTGGAGAAGGAATAGGTGGTGGTGGAGAGGGAGTATGACGATCAGGTGGTGGTCCAGGTGATTGTGGTGGTGAAGGTGATCTAGATCTGGGACAAGGTAGTGGTCCAAGATCTGGTATGTTAACAATAACATGACGAGAAGGATTGGTAAGAGGTTCTGGGTTCTCCTTATCCAATTCTTCATCTGGTAGATCGTTTGCAGGGTCTTCTAGTATCTGGGCTTGATCTTCAACAGCAAGATTTCTAGAACATGATCTGAATCAAGTCTCATCGAATGTGGCATGGGTAGAGATAAAGAGATGATTTCTGGTTTGTGACCAGAATCTCCAACCCTTGGTATTGGTTTTATAACCAATGAACATCATCTCTTCTACTTTAGGAGACAGTTTGTCCTTCCTTATCTCCGGAGGTATGAAGATGTTAGAGTCCAATTCCTCTGAATTCAAGTGTGGCGGAGGTCCGAGGATATAGGGGCTAAAACTCCGGAGGTGTGGAATGAAGTCCAGGAGGTCTAGAGGGATAGGGACTAAAAGTCCGGAGGTGTGGAACAAAGTCCAGAGGGTATGGACCAAAGTCCAGTTGGAGATGAGGTATGGGGATTCGGAGATGAGATATAGGGGATCTGGCATTGGTCATTGACTGACAGCAGTGTTCGGAGTTATGGAGGAGGGTGTTACAACTCGCCTCAGCAACACCCAGTTGCGCCATTCTTTTCTTTTCTCTAGCCTTCCTCTGACTGCCCTGTCATTGGAAACCTCGCCCCCTCTTCCTCCGTCCCTTGGCCCCTCATCCCCTTGCCTCCTCATCCTTGCCTCCTTGCCCCTGCCCTCGCCTCTCATAGATCTCCTTAGACTTCCTATGGACTTGTATGTTGTCTTCCCTCTTCGTTTCTTTGAACTCTCACCTCACCTTCATCTTCCCTGCCTCGTGTTCCCTTGTCTCAGACCTTGTATCCATATCCTGGTTCCTCGTCTTCTCTTCTCTTTAATCCCCGTCTCTTTGTCTTTCCTGCCTCGTGTTCCCTTGTCTCAGACCTTGTACCCATATCCCAGTTCCTCATCTTCTCTTCTCTTTGATCCCCATCTCTTCATCTTTCTCACCTCATGTTCTCTTATCTCAGACCCTGTACCATTATTTTGGTTTCCCAGATCCCCTCAGACTTCCTCGTATCTCCCTGTCTTTGTACTACTTACCTTTCTTGTCTTGGTCCATGCGCAGCCACGATCCCTATATACAGCCCTCGCCTACGTACCCTGTACTTTAGCTTAGTCTACCTTATGGTAGACACCCTGTATCCTTGTACCACCACTTTGCCATCTACCTAGTAGGCCAGCAACCATGAATCCCCTTTACTTGTGACTATGTGTCCCTTCACCCCCTTGAGGAAACCTGCCCTCAATCTTCGTCTCCTTTGAACATGTAGCCAACCTACTGGCTAAGGTTCTACTTCTTGGTTCCACCAGCCGTTGCCGCTACAGTGGGACCAGTCATAACAGAGGGTTTACCAGGAAATGGAGGGGTTGAGGACATGGGCGCAGGACTTATGTGTCACACCCATGCCAAGCTCACTGTCCTCGTATTTCAGAGTAGAGGAGGGTGGTAATGGAAGCCAAACTCAAAATGAGGTGACTTAGAATCATTGTCAAGATATTCATACTGAAGGTACAACAGAGTAAGTACAGGGGATTATATATGGTAGAGACCTGGAGGAATTCTGGGTCTGAAGCTACTGTGCAAAGGCAATGTACATAGGGAGAGAATGATGATCAATGGAGCACAGAACACAGCCAGGACAGGCTGTACCGATTGACAGGTAAAATGCAGACTATAACCAAGAGGGGTTAATGAAGGAACAAGTCTGGAGTTGCAACTCTGTGCATGTTCAACGAATCTCCTGTACAAGTCCGAGGTTTTCTGGATAGGGGTTAAGGAGTTAATTCCCGGAGATGAACTCCTAAGGGAACTCCTAAGGGAATGGAATGGAGATCAACTCCTAAGGTGGAGGTGAACTCCTGAGGGAGTTCATCAGAGGTTTGACCTGGAGTTGGTTGGAGATGTATGGAGGTGTATGGAGGTGTATGGAGGTGTGAATAGGGGTTGGTTGGAGTTGTACAGAGGTGTACGGAGGTATATGGAGGTCGCCAAGTGGGGGTTGGAATGGGATATGACAGTGCCCCCCCATTAAGGCCAAGTAGGAAGTGGAGGTTCAGAATGATGTCATGACTTGTGAAATGGAGTGGAGCTGGAGATCTGAGATCCACACTTCATTGATTGTGTTGGGGTTCGGAAATTCACCATTGTTCTCCACACTATGATCAACAGCCACAGTTGAGGCAGAGTTGGAAATGGAGATATAAAGCGAGGTGTGCACCCAGAGTTGGACTCATAAAATTCCTGCTCAGTAGTTGCTGGCAAGACACCAAAAATGTCCAACATCAATGATATCAAGAAGTGGTCCGAAGATCGCCTCGCGGAGTATGAGGAGGACAATGACAAGATATCCAGCGTGAAGTTCACCAAATGATGGAGGTGAGCAAAAGTTCAGAGAGAAGAGGAAGTGCATTGCAAGGCAGAGGAAGAGTGCAGGAAAGCGGAGGAAGCGGAGGAGTGGAAGAGAGTGGAGGAGGCACGACAGCGTGAAGAGGCAGCTCATGCTACGGAGGAGGTGGAGAAGGCCAAAAGGAAAGGAAAACAGAGGACCAGAGAACTGGTGAGTACCCAGGAGCTTCTGGAGTTGGTACCAGCTAACTGTATATAGAGCAATCCCATAGAACTCATGTCCGAGAAAGAGGATGAAGAAGAAGATGAGATGTCAGAGCGTGGCTGGAGGAAACCAACGAGGTCAGAGAAGTGCCAGAGATGCCAGAAGAAAAGCCTGGCATGCACAGAGCCTGCCCCAGAAACAAAAGGGACAGCATGTCATCCATGTGTGAAAGCACATATTACATGCAAGAGAGCAAGGGACGAAGAGGAGTAATGGAGGTTCAGACAAGGTGATCACGGAGTTGGTCGGGAAGTTGGTGGGGGTACTCAAGGGGTTGGTTTCGGAGGTGCAGGGAATTCGCAAGGAGATGACCAGCATGAAGGAGAAGTGGAAGGAGAGACAGGATGCAGAGGTGCAGACAGAGGTTATGGAGGTAGAGAGGACTAAGGTTGCAGTCGGCACAGAAGAAGTGGAGGAAGTGGTCGGAGGTGTCACGGAAGATGTGACAATGGAGTAAGGAGAAATAGTACTGTATATAGTTTTGTTCTGGTTTTTGTGAATTCGAAGAAGCATAAAAATGGAAACAGAGAAACAGAGAAGAGGAATGGAATGAATTTGGAGATTCTTGATGTCAATCAGAAATGAACCAGAGTCAGAGGTGACTGTGTACAATCGACAGGAATCTGTAGGTGAATTCGACGGAGGTGGTGGAGTGAGTCAAGATCTTGGAGAGTGAGGGAGACTAATTCCAAAAGCATGGCAACTTGATATTTCTCAGTGGACTAAGGAATCTGGAGATGATCAGAAGGTGTTCTGGAGATGGAACAGATCATCCAAAGTCCTAGGGGTAAGTCCGGAGTGTGGGATATGATATCGGAGTTATGCAGAATAGGAGTCTTCGATCAGAGTGACTTGGAGATCATATAATGACTTGATGGACAAGGAGAGGGGATGCAGCTAGATCATTGGGGGAGGAGGATAGGGGTGTCCGGAGTTGGAACGGAGGTGCTCAGCATTGATGAAGACTAGGCCCAGAGTACAGGAGTTGCATAGTATGCTTGCAAGGACGACTTGGAAGCGAGTTGCATGGTATACTTTGCAGGGACGAAGCAAGTTGTACTGGGGTTGAAATGGGTGTACTGACTGTCTAGATTACTGTGAGTGGAGTCCTTATCCCCCTCTTACGAGGAGAACCCCAAAAAAAAAGATTGAGAAAGTGCATCGGAGGGAACTCTGAGTGTACCAGGGAGTGTCAAGTCATCAGAGATGACTGACAAGTCTGAAGTCTGGAAGCATCAGGAGTGATGTAAAGGAGGGTAGAGTGGTCCGGAGTTGTGATGGTAGTAGTTGTAAATCTTCTGCAATGTCAATAAGACTATATATGTCACCAGGGAGGGGAGTTCAACTCCGAGCCAGAGGCAAGGAGGAACAGAGTGGAGAGGGAGCTCAGGAAGGGTGTAACAGTGACAGTGAGGAGTGACAGGGCATCCGGAGTTTGGAGCAGAGACAATGAAGGAGAATGGAGATGGATGCATGGAGCAGGAAGAAGTTCCTATGTGTGTCAGAGAAGTCCTAAGGGACTTTTGGATGGAAGGACCAAGGGATGTACAATGATGGGAGGACCCAATGAGTGAGGTCCGGAGCTGGCAAAGGAGTTCCTTGACTGGATGAGAGCCCAGGAACGGAGTGATGAGGGAGCCAGTGGAGTGTGACAGAGATGGTTTTCGGAGTGAAGGGAGGACCTTGAGGATCAAAAGTCTGGAGCTGGCAAGTGTGAGGAGGTCTGTGACTGGATGAGAGTACAGGACTGGAGTGATGAGGGAGCCAGCGAAGAGAGACAGAGGTACCCAAAATGTCGAAAAGTGCTTGTGTGTAACAGAGTGGTGGTTCAATAGCAGAAGTTGCCAGAGGATGTCTGAGGATGCAGCAGAGACAAGGTCGGAGGAGGTTTGGAGATGTGGTGGTGAAGAGGATGGGGTACTCGGCATTGATTAAGACAATCCTAGAGTCTCGGAGATTTAGAATGAAAGAATCCAAGAGGACATAGCAAGATGTACTACTCCGAAAATAGGCTTGAAGGAGTCAAAATTGTTGTGAGCAGAGTTTCTATCCCCCTCTTAGGGAGCGGAGCAAAAATAGGTGGAATGCGGAGCAGAGCTCATGCAATCCAGAGAGGTGATAAGATCCAGTGGGGGATCCAATCAGGAAGAGCAAACAGCACTCAGAGATGGAAGCGGAGGTGGAGGAAGAGTCATCCTGGGGGGACCTGTCTTCATCCTATAACTAGTATCTACAAGGGAAAATGCTCCGGAGTTGGTTCGGAGATGGGTGGAGCAGTCATGGAACAGTTTTTTTAAGAAGAAGGTCAGGTGGACTCGAAGTCCAGGAGGTCCATAGGTGTTTACCGGGTGTGTGAATGCACAAGATGATATCAGAGATGATACCGGAGTTGACTTCTGAGACGAAGGTGATAATCAGAGATGTTGAAATGACACTGATATCGGAGGTCTCAGAGGTCGGCAGAAAATGACGTCGGGGTTGGCATTCTGTTTGCAGGAGTCTGGAAAAGTTGCTGCTTATAACCTAATCGGATCAACGGATCGAATGGAAGGTAGGGCTAGTGGTTCTAATAACAGTGTGCATTGAGAATCCAACAAGGTTTAACCAAAATGGTTCAGAGGTGGTGTTTGCTGTAGGAGGTAAAGTAGTGGAGGTTAGGAGGCTTAGGGAGGAGTCAGAGAATGGAGGTAAGGAGTGGAAGACATCAATGCAATCAATAGTCCGGAGTTCCTCCGGAGTGCTCCAGAGGGTCTGCGGAAACATCGGAGATGAGCGGAGTCTTCAGGAGGGATGGTCAGGTATCCGCCAGGAGGTGTTGAATGGAAGAGAAGGCAAATGGAGTGTGACAGAGGGTGCCCAAAGGCATAAGGGAAGAGAGGTGAAGATGACCACAAAGTCGAGCAAGTCTGGAGTTCCAATGGAGGGTCCAGAGGACACAACAGAGACGACAGTGGATAGAAGGGTCTTCAGAGGAGTGCAGAAGAACAGAGGTGAGGAATGGTGTTCTTGCTGAAGTTACTCAAATGTCCTGTAATTCCAGAGTGAATTCTGAAGGAGAACGGAGGTAGACAGAGGAATATGATCTTCAGCAGATTGAAGGACTAAGTGGATGGAGTGTCTTGTGAGGACAGCTACAACATCTGGAGTTGTTTTGGCCAGATCTGTATGTTCAAGAAAGTGGAGATTCGTCAGAGTTGGAAATCCTTTTGCTGGTGTTCATGGAGAAAAATGCTTGTGGCCCAGAATCGACAGATTTGCAGCGGGCAAGGCCAAACATCGGGAGAATGTCACAGTCCATATTTCTCCTGACTGGTCTAGCTCTGGTGGAGGTCTGGAGATGTCAAGGTAAAGGTGTACCAGAGCTATTTGAAGTTACGAGTCAAGTCCGAGTTTGATGGACTGAAGTCCGTTCAGACAAGACGCGTAGGAAATACCAACATGGGTTACTGACTAGCAGCAATGCCCAGAGTTGTTGGAGGGTGGAATGACCAGAGGAGTGGAGTTGTTGAGGACATTGGCACAGGACTTATGTGTCATGCCCTTGCTAGACTCACTGGTCCTCATCTTTCAGAGTTTTGGGTGAAGGTTATGAAGAGGTGTATATAGACAGAGGGTTGGGTATGATAGACAAGGCTATGAATAGTAAGGTGAGGAGGTTGGATGAGATTAGGATAGTTTCGATGAGATATTCATACTATTACTACGACGGAGAATACAGAAGTGTTATATACACTAAAAGTCCGGAGGAGATCTGGGTCCGTAAATACTGCACGAGGCGATGTACATAGGAGCAGAATAATGATCAGAGCGGAGCATGGAACACAGCCAGGGTGGGCTGTACCAATTGACAAGCAAAATACAAGCTAGAGCTGAAGGGGGTTGATTAGAGGTACAGAATTCAGAGGTACAAGTCTGAGGTATATCCATTGATTTGAGGTCAAAGGTACTCTGAGGTATTCCAGAGTTGGAATGGAGTTGGACTTGTCAAATATCTTGGTCTGAGGTCAGACAGTGTTCTGAGGTATTCCAGAGTTGGCCGGAGTTGGACTTTGTGGATTTCTGGGTCATGACAGAGAACCAATGAGAGGACATGAATGGTACAGATAGGAAAGGCCCCAAAACAGAGTGAAGGACAGAGGTAAGGAAGAGGTCAGGGAGGTTGTTACTAGGGTAGTCCAGATATAAAGAGCCAAAAAGGCAAGTCCAAATGTAGATGATATGACCTAGGGGTTCGGAGGTACTGAGAAAGGAAGGGAAGTCGGTATGTCAAGATTTCTGCTTTATCAACATGATCGGAGGGTATAGAGGACATGAAAGATGGGATCTTGGAGGTCGTTAGACCCCAAGAGTGGAGTGATGTTGAAAATACATCAAGGTAAGGAATGTGGGTCTGTTAACAAGAGTAGTACAAATATACTGTTAGAGTCCAATTCCTCTGAATTCAAGTCTGGCGGAGGTCCAAGGATATGGGGGCTAAAACTCTGGAGGTGTGGAATGAAGTCCAGGAGGTCCGGAGGGATAGGGGCTAAAAGTCCGGAGGTGTGGAATGAAGTCCAGAGGGTATGGATCAAAGTCCAGTCAGAGATGAGGTATGGGGATTCAGAGATGAGGTATAGAGGATCCGGCATTAATCATTGACTGACAGCAGCATTTGGAGTTATGGAGGAGGGTTTATCAGGAAACGGAGGGGTTGTTGGACATGAGGTATAGGGGATCCAGCATGTTGAGGACATCGGCGCAGGACTTATGTGTTCATGCCCATGCCAAGCTCACTGTCCTCGTATTTCAGAGTAGAGGAGGGTGGTAACGGAAGCCAAACTCGAAATGAGGTGACTTAGAATCATTGTTGAGATATTCGTACTGAAGGTACAACAGTGTCATGACCCAGAAATCCACCAAGTCCAACTCCAGCCAACTCTGGAATATCTCAGAACACCATTTGACCTCAGACCAAGATATTTGACAAGTCCAACTCCATTCCAACTCTGGAATACCTCAGAGTACCTTTGACCTCAAATCAATGGATATACCTTGGACTTGTACCTCCGAATTCTGTACCTCTAATCAACCCCCTTCAGCTCTAGCTTGTATTTTGCCTGTCAATTGGTACAGCCCACCCTGGCTGTGTTCCGTGCTCCACTCTGATCATAATTCTGGTCCTATGTACATCGCCTAGCACAGTATTTACGGACCCAGATCTCCTCCAGACTTTTAGTGTATATAACACTTCTGTATTCTCCATCGTAGTAGTAGTATGAATATCTTGTCGAAACTATCCTAATCTTGTCTGACCTCCTCGCCTTACTATTCATAGCCTTGTCTATCATACCCAACCCTCTGTCTATATACACCTCTTCATAACCTTCACCCCAAACTCTGAAATACGAGGACCAGTGAGTCTAGCAAGGGTGCGACACATAAGTCCTGTGCCAATGTCCTCAACAACTCCACTCCTCTGGTCATTCTGCCCTCTGACAACTCCGGGCATCGCTGCTAGTCAGTAACCCATGTCAGTACCTCCTACGCATCTTGTCTGAATGGACTTCAGTCCATCAAACTCGGACTTGACTCATAACTTCAAATAGCTCTGGTACACCTTTACCTTGACATCTCCAGACCTCCACCAGAGCTAGACCAGTCAGGAGAAATATGGACTGTGACAGACAGAGTAAGTACAGGGGATTATATATGGTAGAGACCCAGAGGAATTCTGGGTCCAAAGCTACTGTGCAAAGGCAATGTATATAGGGAGAGAATGATGATCAACAGAGTGTGGAACACAGCCGGGACAGGCTGTACCGATTGACAGGTAAAATGCAGACTATAACCAAGAGGGGTTAATAAAGGAACAAGTCCGGAGTTGCAACTCTGTGCATGTCCAATGAATCTCCTGTACAAGTCCGAGGTTTTCTGGATAGGGGTTAAGGAGTTGATTCCCAGAGATGAACTCCTAAGAGAACTCCTAAGGGAATGGAATGAAGATCAACTCCTAAGGGTGGAGATCAACTCCTAAGGTGGAGGTGAACTCCTGAGGGAGTTCATCAGAGGTTTGACCTGGAGTTGGTCAGAGATGTATGGAGGTGTATGGAGGTGTGAATAGGGGTTGGTTGGAGTTGTACAGAGGTGTACAGAGGTGGCCAAGTGGGAGTTGGAATGGGATATGACAGAAGACAAAGGTAGCTATTCTAGTAGTGCGAGTACACGAGTACGAATAGAATTATGTCTTTGCTCAAGTGGCTGTGATGCTGTGCTTCTCTCTCTTCCGCTCCCTCACCAGTCAGCCTACCAGCTACGCACTGACCTTTTCCTTTCTTTTTGCGCAGCTTTCACTCATAGCGAAGTATCACCTCTTCAGGTATCCCCCCATTGCACTCGTTTAGTCTGAATTCTGTGGGACACCCACACCCACACTGACCATGGACCACCATGACGAACCCCTTCCACATCCAAATTTCGCCCTGCCTGGCTTCGCCACTCTCGTAGAACTCACTATGCTGGCACAACAGATGGACCAGGATGAAGCCATCGTTTTCTTAGAGCAACGTTGGGTACAAACTGGACTGGGTGGAATATGTCCAGACCAGCCTGAGGCCAATGATGGAGAGTTAAGGAGAGACGGAAATGCCCGACAGCAACCTGGCCAAGACCCATCACCTGAAAGGGACACCCTCAGAGGAAATCGAGTGCAAGCAGCACAGCCCACAGACCCAGCACCAGCAGCAGGCTTACAGCCCATTATGTTTGACCCAGACGTGCGCATTGCCACCACCCTCACAGCTAGGCCAGCAGACTATGCAATCAAACATATCGAAGCACGCAAACACATACCTTTGTGGTATTTCACCAGAGAAGGGTTGTGGGAAGCTGCACGCACAGTCAGACAAGCAGATGAGAATTACACTCTCGAAGTCACCAAAGCAGAGGAAGGCCAAGTCACAGTACGATCAGCTGGTTCCCTTGCAGCCTCCAAGAATGTGAAACTTGACCACCAGCTCACGTATAACAAATTCATGTATGCCAAGAATCTTTTCCTCACAGCCATTGACAATGCAAAGTGGGGTGACAACACCATTGACTCGTTCAACTGGTTCTTTCACCACCTAGACAACCACCCCATTTGGGAGGAAGGAGAATGAGGGGAAAGGGCACTACTACTCTATGCATTGAGAGCGTGCATGGATTGGCATGACAAGCTTGCTCTGTGAAAGGTGTACAATATCGCAGCTATAAATGAAGATCTCCTTGCCAAAATAGCATGTGAGTTAGACTCCAGAGAAGTCTGTATGAACCTTGAGCAGATATGTTCCCAATCATGCAAGCGTCACCCAGAGCTGACCTATCCTCTCCACACCCATGTCTATGTTGACCACATGACATTCCATCACACCCGAAACTATAACCCACCAATGCTGCTGCTGCTACCACTACTACTACTATCACCACTGCTGCTTTTTATCGCCACAACATGAATTATTGCTGCTTCCCTCCCATTGCTAAAACACTGCTGCTGCTGCTTCTCGACCACACTTGCTATCTGTGCAATGGCTTGGCTCCACCCATCTAGATGGACCAAGCATGGTCCAATCAGTTCCAGCCAACAGACCATGGGTGCCAGTTCACCTGAGAGGCACGCCGCTGACCCTCATGGTCTGCCTTGCCACATTTCACCCTAAGAGGCCCTCACCCAGTGTGTCGCCGGTCATGCTCCAGAGAAAGGTCACCACGATGCAGCTGTAGCCATGACAACAAGTGGCGTCAGCCCTTTTGGAACAACAAAGCTGCCCCAGTGTGTCCAAAGTGCCTCGGTAGGCATGAAGATTGCCCTGATTGCCCAGTCTGCAATGTGTTGTCCCTGTGGGACAATTCTGGGGCTACCTACTTACATATGACCAACAAGGATGCCTACTCAATAAGAGCAGGTGAGTCCTCTGCTGGGACTTCCAATGTCCCCAAGGGTGCTCAAGCCAAGGTCACAACCATGAATGCTCAGGTTGTGGAGATACCAACCATGGAGCCCAGGACTGTCCCCACCACCAGCAACCTATTAGCCCATCAGCAAAGTAGGGCACTGATGCCTTACAAAGCAGATGGGTGGTGAGACCTGTTAATAACATTCAACCTCTCACATAAATACCCTACCCTACTCAAACAGTTAATCCATGGTTTCCAAGTATGAGCCCCCACCATAATTCAGTCATTCACGCCACCCAATAACCCCTCCATCAATGTATATCATAACAATTTTGATGAAATACTGCACAAAGAGTTCATGAAAAAATGGTACATAGAACCTTTCACCTGAGATGCACTCAAGACACTCATTGGACCTTTTCAATCCTCACCACTAAACATAATACCCAAGCCAGGAAAACCAGGGAAATTTCAACTTATACAGAACCTATCATACCCTAATTCACCCCAGCCAGACGAAGCACCTTCAATCAACTCGCAGGTTGATTCTACACTTTTCCCTTGCGAATGGGGCACTTTTCACACCACATGCACCCTAATCCACTCTCTGCCACGAGGAAGCCAAGGAGCAACTAGAGACATGGCTGAGGCTTATTAAACAGTACCACTACATCCCTCCCAGTGGCCAGTGCTCGTCATGCGCATCACAAAGGAACCTGCGCTCTTCACAGTAGACACTTGCTTATGCTTTGGCTATGGACCCTCAGCTGGAACTTATGGTATAATACAAGATGGTGGCTTAGACATTATGCGAGCTGCAGGCATAGGACCATTAGTTGCCTGGGTAGATGGCCATTTCTTCATATGCTTACTCCGTGACACCATAGCCAATTACAACAAGATGCACCAAACAAAAGCATGCACCATTGCTGAACAAGGTGGGAGACTCAAAGACAATGGTCATTGGTGGTTCAAAGGAAAGCTATTGGCTGATGGGAACCACGAAGAGTTCACTGAGGATTGCACCCAGCCAGTCAGAGACCTAAACTCAGACTCAGAGCACTATGCATATGACTTTAGGCACATCAACCATATCACTGACCACCTCGGGATCCCCTGGGAACTTTCCAAGGACACACCATTCTCATCAACACCTATTTTCATAGGCTTCATATGGGATCTTCAGAACAAAACAGTCGGCCTCACTGCGACAAAGCAGTCCAAGTACATTGACACAATACACAAGTGGCTATGCACTACAGCACACACACTTGAGCAAGTTGAAAAGCTACATGGACGCCTAACCCACACATCATTAGTCATCCCAGAAGGCAGCGCTTACCTCACATCACTGCAATCGATGCTGGGAATTTTCGGCAATAACCCTTTCATGCCACGCAGGCAGCCACATGGCATGGTTGATGAACTGTGTTGGTGGTTACATGCACTTAAGTCCAAACCCCCCATCCCAATTCCACTTCACCCGCTAGCACTTGCAGTTGACCATCTAGCTTTTTTGGATGCCAGCACCAGTCACGGCCTGGCAGTCGTCATTGGCAACAGGTGGCATGCATGGAGGCTCTGCAAGCACTGGAATAATAACAGACAAGACATTGGGTGGGCAAAGAGCATTGCCTTTGAACTACTCACTTGTGCCTTGCTCACACTTGACCCAACCAGCACAACATTCACAGTTTATTGCAACAACCAAGGAGTTGTTGATGGCTGGAAAAAAGGGTGCAGTTGGAACTCTCCCACCAATGCTACCTTCAGGAGAATACACGCCCTCTTGGTGTCCCCTCCACGTCGGGTCTTTGCAAAATATGTCTTCAGTGCAGACAACCCAGCCAATGGACCGTCTTGCAGAAAGTACCCCCATCAAATATCTACTCCTGCAGATCCCTATACCTGAAGAAATCCGTGATTACATCCTTGACTTCAACGACCCCAAGTGCGACACACTCTGCATCTAACATCAACCTCACAAATTTGTGCTCGCTACCCAACCAAAGTTCCCACAACAATGCTGAGCCAGATGGCACACACCACACCAAAGCCATTCTCTCATATCCAATAAACCTCACACCCACACCTTCAGAGCTTTGACTCCACTGTGCAGCCAAGGACCATTTAGAAAAGTGGCTCCCCCATCCTGACTCACGCACCTTCATTGATTCCCCAGCTGCTCTCGAACTTCAGGAAAGAGTCAAAATGGTCACTTTGCAAGGATGGGCAGAAAGTACTCGTGCTACATATGGTGGGGGCCTTCTTGTCTATCATGTATTTTGCGACAGCAGAGAGGTCCCAGAAAAAGAACAAGCGCCTGCCAAGGCAGTGCTCATATCCTCTTTCATCTTGGCTCTCGCAGACTCCCTGTCAGGCAAAGCTATACATAACTATATTTATGGTGTCTGAGCGTGGCACACACTCTACAGGTTGCCTTGGGTCTTGCATGAAGACCAAGTAAACACTTTGCTGAAAGGTGCAACTAAACTCACCCCACCGGCTGTCAAGCAAGATAAGCACAAACCCGTGACCACTCAGATGATTTCCCTCATCAAGGGCAAGATCAATCAAACTGACCTGTTTGACACAGCATTCTTCGCTTGCCTCACCACTATCTTTTACACAGCCGCATGTGTGGGCAAGTTCACACTCCAGAGGCTTGACACTTTCAACCCCCTTGAACACATCACCCCCAGAGGTGTGCGTGACAACACAGATCGTAACAGCTTACATACCGAAGTCTTCACTCTCCCATGCACCAAAGCCAGCTCCACAGGTGAAGAGGTCCACTGGGTAAGACAAAACGGGCCCTTAGACCCTCTGGACGCATTCAACAGACACATCAACATCAATAATCCCCCCCTTGATGGCCCCCTGTTTGCCTACAAGACAATGAAAGGCTACTGGCCAATAACGTGACAAGCATTCACTGTCCACCTCAATAAACTTGCTCAAGCAGCTGGGCTTAACCGTGTGCATGGACATGGAATTTGCATTGGAGCCACCCTCGAATACCTCCTCCAAGGGGTCCCTTTTGATGTTATGAAAGTCAAGGGCAGGTGGGCAAGCAACACCTTTCAACTCTACCTCAGGAAGCACAACCAAATCCTAGCTCCTTACATGCAATCAATGCCACCCAAAACAGCATTTGAGTTCACCAGACTCACCATGCCACCAGTTTGCTAATTTTAGCTTCTCGTGAGTATCGCCCTCCTAGCATCTGGGATCCAAGCGTCATCTTGTCGCATCAGGCCTTCCTAGCAAAATTGGGGAATGCAGCTGACACTCGGGCCCCCAGGTTCTCTCAGATCATGGCCGGGAGGCACTTCGCACCTTTGCCCAAACCCACTTCTCTCTCTGCACTCTGAGTCACATAAATGACGATCAAAGATAGCTATTCTAGTAGTGCAAGTACGCGAGTACGAATAGAATTATGTCTTTGCTCAAGTGGCTGTGATGCTGTGCTTCTCTCTCTTCCGCTCCCTCACCAGTCAGCCTACTAGCTGCACACTGACCTTTTCCTTTCTTTTTGCCCACCCACCACACCCTGTGATTCTTCTGGGACCTTGTGGACCCCTCAGAATCGCCTTGCTGGACCCTCACTGTCATGTTCACTGAGACCATTCACCCACAACCAGCTGTGTGTGAGGCTTCTCCCAGCCTGCCCACACAGCTGATGCTTGGGCCCCCAGGTTCTCTCAGATCATGGCCAGGAGGTGCTTCGTGCCTTCACCCAAACCTGCTTCTCTCTCTGCACTCTGAGTCACATAAACGACGATCAAAGATGCTGCAACCAAACACTCTGAAGTATGAAACATCAGGGACTGTACCATTGAATAGTTCAATGGGTGTTTTCCACCCATGACAATGAACTAGTTGTCTATTGTAGACATGAAGAGCAGTTTCCAGAGAATCCTGCCAGAAGATCCTGGGTAAGCAAGCATGATGGTGCACTGCCTCAGCTTTCTCCATAATGGTATGATTGAACCTCTCTGCACATCCATTCTGTTGCAATAGCTAGTAGCTGGCGTTGCCACATGGGCTACTTAGGAATCTACTCTAGGGATACTTACCTTGGATGGGATGGGGTTCTCAGAGATGATAGCAGTTGCTGGTCAGGAGAGATGATATTATATTCAGACTCAGTCGAGTCTTATATATGCTTTGTAATGCTTACTTAATATAAGGTCACGTGACTGCAAGTACGTGTCCTTTCAACACATTCTGCTGAGGGGTATGAAGAACAGAAGTCTGATGGGTAATCCCTCTGGACGTGAAGAATGACTGAACATCTTAACCCATATATTTCTCCCCTCAATCTGAATGTACAGAGGCAACCTGAGAGTCAGAGTGAGCCTCAAGCCAGGCAAACTGGTGCTGAAGCATAGTCAAAGTACCAGACTTTTCCCAAAGGAAAGCAAGGAGAGAGAAGCCGGAATAATCATTAATGAGAGTCAACACATAATGAGACCTGGAGTGTGACTCCACAGGAAATGGTCCCATGAGGTCGGTATGAAGAAGAGCAAGAGGACGAGAAGCACACTTGATTGAGAGACTGAAGCTGTGATCCACCATTTTACCCTCAGAGCAGCCTTTACAAGGAGGAAAGTCAGAAGGGACAGTGATGTCCGGACAGCCAGAGGTGTGATGATGAAGCTGTCAGAGTGCGTTCTTGGAGCAGTGTCCAAACCGAAGGTGCCACAAAGAGAAAGAATCAATTGAGGTCACCAAGGCAATCTTCCCTGGAGTAATCATAGAAGACTAAAGCCAGTGTAGATTGTTATCTGGAAATGAGGCAGAAGCCCGGATTACCAGATGTCCTCAGTTGTTCCAGATATGAGTTTCTGTAGAATCGATTTCAAATTGATACCCCTGAGAGGTCAGGGTAGCAACAGACAAGAGTCTGTGTGATGCTCAAGGTGCATACCATACTTGTTCAAGGACCAAAGGGTCACTTCCATGAGGTTGAAGGATAACCTTACCAGGATCATACATGAAGACAAGGAATCCATTAGCGATTGAGGTGTTCTTGGTCCCTTGTGAGAGATGAGTGAAGTCATCAAGATATGGAGTGACATGATCAGTGCAGCCACTGTCAATCATCCAATGTGAACAAGTTGGATTTAATGTGTTTCCAACAGTGTACCAGGCAGAAGAGAAGATATGATTCTCGGTTTTTGTTACATCACTAGGAGGTAAGGGAGTCTCTCTCATCGTCATCCCTTGGATGCCACATGAGAGGCTAGTGAAGGAAACTGGATTATAATTGTTAAAGTAGGAGGAAGTCTCCTCCTTGAGAGGAAACTCTCTATCTAATCGAACGACCAGGTAACAATTGTCCCATGACTAATTCTCCTAACATGAAGGTAGTCTTCTTCTTCTTCTTCGGCTTGGTGATCCTACCAGCTTGATCCATACTCTCCAAAGGATCAGAGGGAGAGACAGCAGGAATGAAAGGACTGGTGGACAGCAGATTGCATGTCCAGCAAAATGTCCATTGAATCATCTGATGGTCCATCCCATCCATGTTCAACAACATCAGAATCGAAGCTTTGATGCTTGATATCCATCTCCTGAAGTCTAGAGGTAGATTGAAAGTCTTCCTCAACCATCCCATAGTAAGGGTCAGGGTTAGAGTTAGTAAACTCATTCACCATCAATATTTGAGCAGATGCTTTGCCTTTTCCTTTCTTATCAGCATTGCACTCATTATACCATCCTCTCTTCTTGTTGTTTGAGTGTCTCTTCTTCTTTGTGTTTCCCCCAGAAGATGAAGGCTGGCCTGATGACTGCTGGTTAGGCTGTCATTGGTTCTTCCACTTGTTCTGCTGTGGAGGGCCATGACAAATAATGTTCGTCCTGTTCAAAAACGAGGATGAAGAAGATGGGTGAGGAGGGGGCACTTGCACATGAGTGATGCATGAAGAAAGAGGACGAAGCTTCGAGCTTCAAAGATCTACTTCTCGAAGGATGGCTTGGATGTTGTTATCCACAGTGAAGTCATCTTCATGAGTGGTATGGATAAGGGTGGAATGAAGTGTTTCGAAATCATCAGGGAGTTGTGCCAGTATGAACATGGCTCGAAGAGATTCAGGTAGTACAAGGCCTGCATTGAACATGTCTGTAAAATACTGCTGTATCTCCAAAATGTCTTCTGATGCATGTTTGATTCAAATGCAAGTGCAAAGAACCTTGTGCAGCCAGTAGAACTGCCCTGTGATGCCTTTTGAGGCGAAACGATCAGATAGAAGTTCCCAGAAGTGGTAGGCTTTCAACTCTAGGTAGGTCGTTTGGACAGGTGTGGCTGTAGTCCCAGTGTTGAGTCTGTTGACTTGGTATTCCATCCAGGTAGTTGGTGTGGTGGTGGATAATTGATCATTCACAGTGATGGAAAGGAAGCCTAGAATCTTCAAATCTGCAGCCTTCCAAGCTGCTTCATCTGTAGAAGTGATCCTCTGTGTTGATCTAAGGATTCCATCTATGAAACCTTGTCCACCTATCAAGGCTAAGATGCCTTGAACCCTAGCACTCCAAATGGAATAGTTCTTCTGTCCATGTTAGAGTCCAATTCCTCCAAATTCAAGTCTGGTGGAGGTCTGAAGGTATAGGGGCTAAAACTCCGGAGGTGTGGAATGAAGTCCAGAGGGTATGGACCAAGGTCCAGTTGGAGATGAGGTATAGGGGATTCAGAGATGAGGTATAGGGGATCTGGTGTTGGTCATTGACTGACAACAGCATTTGGAGTTACAGAGGAGGGTTTACCAGGAAACAGAGGGGTTAAGGACATCAGTGCAGGACTTATGTGTCGTGCCCATGCCAAGCTCACTGTCCTCGTATTTCAGAGTAGAGGAAGGTGGTAATGGAAGCCAAACTCGAAATGAGGTGACTTAGAATTATTGTCAATATTCGTACTGAAGGTACAACAGAGTAAGTACAGGGGATTATATAAGGTAGAGACCTGGAGGAATTCTGGGTCTGAAGCTACTGCATGAAGGTGATGTACATAGGGAGAGAATGATCAATGGAGCACAGAACACAGCTGGGACAGGCTGTACTGATCAACAGGTAAAATGCAGACTATAACCAAGAGAGGTTAATGAAGGAACAAGTCTGGAGTTGTAACTCCATGCATGTCCAACAAATCTCCTGTACAAGTCTGAGGTTTTCTGGATAGGGGTTAAGGAGTTGATTCCTGGAGATCAACTCCTAAGGTGGAGGTGAACTCCTAAGGGAGTTCGTTGGAGGTTTGACCTGGAGTTGGCCAGAGATGTATGGAGGCGTACAGAGGTGCAAATAGGGGTTGGTTGGAGTTGTACAGAGATGTATGAAGGTGTACAGAGGTGTATGGAGGTGGTCAAGTAGGGGTTGGAATGGGATATGACAGCTCTGAGAGAGGCTGTCAGATCTAACACTCTGATGGGTCAAATTTTAAGGTTTAGGTGGCACTCACTACCTCAATGGCTCAGGAAACCCATACCCACAGATACCCATACCCACAACCCATGAGGGTCTGCTGTACCCATGCAGATGCCTAATTATTACTACCATCTGCCCTCCATCACCAAGTTCCCTGTGATGGTAGGCTTGAAGAAATCACATACATGTTGCACTTCAAAGATAGGTTTTTACATGGACATGGTGCCAATACCTGTGCCTGCAACTGCCTCAGATCTGTTGATGTGAAGGTGAACAGTGCAGCTGCAAAATATTGTGCTGCCCACAATGCGTTATTAGAGCTATCCCCACTGCTTGGGAAAGATGGGTGGAAGAGGACTTTGTGTCGTCTAGAAAACAATGACATCTGTTCAATGATGGAAGGCACAGATGAGTGTTTCAGTGAGGGCCACCAACGGCTCTCATTGATCTGGATCATGTGTAGCTACACAGCCTACACCAAGGGGACTTCCACACATACAAAGGATTCATCAGAGGATTTGCAAGATGGTGCATTTTTTTTCAGTCAGTTACATATTCTCACCTGAGCTTTTAGCTATCCAGATTGCATGGTGCAAAACATGTGCACACGCACACTGATGGGCAGAAGAGGTGGAATTGCTTGTAGAGGAGCAACATCAAGTGCTCAAATTCCTGCACTGGCAGTCAAAATGGTGGTTAGACTGACACAGGCCATACTGGAGTTTTATTGCATTAAAAGACTGTAAGTATAGGATTCTCCCATTGCAATATTGACTGTACTTAAAATTGCAACACTTTTGGTGCGCTTGAGGGTCATTATGTAAGCAATTAAGCGAGCCCAAAAGCGGCCAGAAGCCATCAAAAGGGTGTCGCACTCGGGCTGAGTAAGCAGAGCATGAGGCCAGAGTGCTAAGACTTTGGGCAAGTGACGTAAGTGGCAACTTCTCTCTCTTTCCCATTCCGCCATGTTGCTCACCTGCACTCCCATCCAGCCTTGCATCTTGTCGCATTTTTCTTTCACATCCAACTCACTCACTCTTGTTTACTCATCCTGTCCTTTCCTTTTTCTTTTTCTGTTTTTTGTCCACCCTATAGCTATGTCTAACCCTGCACTCAAGGTCTGCCCAGACTACAACTCCAAACCCAATGAGCCCCTCCAGCTTGCTATCATTGACAGATTTGAACTAGATGAACAACAAGCAGTCACCCACTTGAATGAGATTTGGGAGCAGGACCATGCCTGTCAGGTCATGGCATGGGACCAACAGTGCACAGAACAGCAGTGCGCAGATGAGCGAGCACAACAGGAGGAGAGAGCGGAAGAAGAAGAACACATTCGCCTTGAGCAGGACGAAGCTGAGAAAGAACACAAGGAAGCAGAGAAGAAGAAGCCTAAGATCAATGACTTTGACTCCGACCTCCCCCCCCCAGCATCATCATCCCTCGTCCCTTGCAATATACCATTCAGAAAATAACCTCCTTTGAATTTGTCGAGATGTGGTACTTTTCCCCAGATGGCTGCTCAGAAGCCACTTGCAACCACTGCTCACAAGCCGACAACGCTCTTGGCCTATCCGCAACCAATAACATTCTCACCCTTAGACCTGTCACCTCGGTCAAAGCATCAAAGAACACCTGTCAAGACTATGAACTCTCGTTCAGTGAATTCCTACAGGCAAAGAACTCCTACCTCCACCACATCAAACAGATCTCCTGGCCAGACAAGCATGTCAATGCGCTCGCAGAGTTCTTCTGGAACCTTGAGAACCACCCCACCCGCTCCAACCCAAATGGAGACCTGGTCACTCTCCACTATGTGGCTCACATCTGCTGCTAGTGGCATGATGACCTGAAGAACAACACTGGCAAAGCCTTCAACATCTCCATCATTAATGAAAACCTCATGAATGCGCTCATGTTCGAGGTCAACTTGACCATCCAGGCCAAGGTTATCAGCAAGGTTAGTCCCTTCTCCCTCCCCCTCGTTATCTACATCGCTGACACAAACCATTCCTAAAACCCCTTAATCCTCTCCTGCACTCATCCACACCCCTCTTTCCCCCCCCTTGATGCTGTGGCTCTCAATAACCACACTCAGTGTCGTGCCTTGCCCCACCACCTCACCCGCATGTGTGTGGTCTGACCACCCCATCACCCAAACTGCCCACGCTCGGCACTCTCCCCCCCTCACCCCTCAATGGTCACTCTCCCCTGCTCCTCCAACAGGTGGATGCCTTGATCGACCCCCAATCAACCTTGCCCACCTGTTTCTGCTGTCCAATCAGGCATGCACCCTCTAGCCGCACTGACCCCACCAAGTGCCACTGTTCCTCCCACTCTGTATCGGCCGGGCAAGGTTGTCGGC
>JBBPTD010000413.1:0-27772 GCA_038093895.1 Boletus aff. mottiae
GTACTCAGCAGAAAACACTACCAAAAGAGGAAGCTAACACAGCTACTCTTACATAAGCTCTTACTAAGTGGGCACATACACTGCCACTGTAACCTAAGCAAATCTAGTTTAGGAATACTTAGTAACCTGCTGAACCCTCATAAGAGAGATCTTGCTGACACACATTCCACTCCAGTTTCCCAATAAAGTTGATTACAAATAACCCATATTGCATGAGAACTGAGTGATCCCCTTTAGGAAACATTCCTACACCTTACCACTAGACACAGTCACCACAGATTCCCAGGAATCTAGCTACTTGTCATATAGGCACATAAACGCGGTATTGCCTATAACTTTGTAAACACAACCAAACAACTCATACTAGCACCTCAATATATTACTATACAAGGTAGTCTATTCACACCCTCAACAGCTATACCATTAGCTTTAAAAAAAAACCTTACACATTCTTCAGTATAACTTCCATATGCATCTCAGCTAGTAACACTAGCAACTCTTTAGTCAGTAACACTAGGAATAGTCTACAAATTCCTTCTTTTACTTAGGATCTATATTAGCTAGGGATGAAGCCAACCCTTTTACCCTTGACTAACCATCAGGAAAGGAAGAACAACCAGGGATCCAATTAGTTAGATTTCTCATTCACTCAGTAGTTTATTTTCTTTAGTATCTTCTGTTTGATCTGGTAGATAGAGTTGTCCTATCACCAGCTTATAACTAGATTGGGCCTGGAGGATTGATTGCATAGGATTTTCCCCTAGCGAATCTAGCACTCTATATCCTGTAAGAACGATAATGGCGGATGGTTAACTGACCAGTGTGGCTGAGCCTTTGAACACCTTGGAAAGAGATGCTCATCAAATATGAAAAGGTAGTTTGAATCACTACCAGCAGAAATGCCCAGGTAGATCATCAATTGCAATTTAGGCTGCAATTTGCCTTTGTGAGTCTCAACTGGTAAGTGGATGTATGTGCCACAGCCAAAAATCTGAAGATGTGAAAAAGTAGGCTTTTTGCCAGTGAGCATCTTGAATGGTGTTTTACATTGGAGCTGAGCTGAAGGGGTGCGATTGTGCATGTAATACTGTGAACTCCCAATAGGAATCAGGCAGGCAAGCCTGCAGTCACATGAGTTGTGCCTTGTCCATTATAGTATGGATGAGGCATTCCACATATCCATTCTGCTGGTGGGTATAGGGGGTGGATTGTTGTATGTGTATGCCATTATTGCACATATACTTAGTGAAAGCTTTGGAGGTGTATTCTCCCCCTGCATCAGAGCACCAGTGTTTTATCACAGCATTGAACTGAGTTTGCACATAGCCATGAAACTGCTTGGTCACTTTTAGCATTTGATTCTTAGTTTTAATCAGGACCAGCCAAGCCATGGAGGTATAGTCATCATAAAAGACAACAGCATACTTGTACTTGTGATATGATTTGAGGTCAGAATGAATTAACTCAAAGGGAGTGCTTGCGTGCTTCTCGCTATGAGAAAATGTA
Source organism: Boletus aff. mottiae (assembly GCA_038093895.1). NCBI lineage: Eukaryota > Fungi > Basidiomycota > Agaricomycetes > Boletales > Boletaceae > Boletus > Boletus aff. mottiae. The sequence goes on from JBBPTD010000413.1 coordinate 1,507, forward strand.
CAGTTTGGTTGTTTACTGTTATGCTTGGCCCAGGTAGAGATGAGTGCAGCCTTGAAAGATTGGGATGAGGGTTTAAAGAGTAGAGTGCACATTTAATGGTAGTGCATAGTCCAAGGAAGACATTCCACAGAGGAACACAAGGGTTCAAGGATTCAAGGAGTTAGAGCAACTGGGCAAGAGCCAGAAGGAGCTTGAGACAAGTAGAGTAGATTCAAGGAGATCTAAGCTAAGGTACATCAAGTAGATATCAGGGTATTTATACCCAGGTTACAAGTGTAGGGTGTTACAATTTGTTCTTTTTCTCTTACTTCACTAAACACTTTTCTTGTACTCGCATCAAACTCACTTGTTCGATCCTCTATGTGGACAATATTTTCCTTATCGCTGACTCACCCATGCTTACTCTCCTTATCTCACTTGCTTCGTCAGCGATCACTTCCTCCATCTTCCACTCTGTTCTATCGCTTTCTATGACCTGCCCTAGCTATGCCTGCCCTAGTCTTGTAAACAGGTATATAAACCCGCTATACCTATCTCTTGTACTCTAGCTTAGATCTCCTCAATCACTACCTAGAATCTACTCTCTTGTCTCAAGCTCCTTCTGGCATTCGACCAGTCACTCTGAACCTTGAACCTTTGAACCATTGAAACCCTTGTGTTCCTTTAAGGAACGTCTTCCTTGGACTTCATGCTACCATTAAGTGCACGCTATCTCTTTGAAACCTTTAGAACTTAGTCTTTCGAGGCTACTCTCGTCCCCACCCGGGCCAAGCGTAACATAGGGCAGGCAGGATAAGGGCAGGCATAGAATGTTAGAGAACAGAGTGGAATGTGAAGAAGGTAATAGTCGCTAATGAAGCAAGTAAGATAAGAGATAGCAGATGATGAAATGAGTCAGCAATGAAAAGAAAAGAATGTCCCATAACATGGATTGAATGTAAGAGTACAAAGTAAAATAAAAGAACAAGTCATAACATTTAACAAGCTCACAACCAGAGCATATAGGAGCAGTGGATGGAATATTGACATCCAGAAAGTCCTTGGTGTGCTTTTTTGCAGCACAGAACACATTGTGCAAAGGATGGCCTAAACGGCAGTGGAGAAGTTCATAGTCCATAGAGGCCATAGACAATAAGTCAGCTTGAGGAAAAACGGTGGATACACACATCCAGTATATAGTATTGTCATATGAATGAAAACTCAGTACCATTTGCTTGGTGTATTTATTAAATATATTGATATGACTAGGTGTGGTCTGGAGTGTTATGCAGGCGTCAGTAAGTAAGATATCCAGAGCTTTATTGTGCATGAGGGCATATAAATGACCAGCGATAACCACACAAGTCTACCTTGGAAGCGAATAATTGCTGTGCCTTTGCCTTTAATTGGTGCACGACTGTTAGCTGTCTGGGAGTAGGTAGGTTGCATAAATGCAGAATACTCAACCAGATTGTTTAGATCGTTGATATAGTGGGATGAAGTTCCTGAGTCAAGGAGCCACATGTCATGAGAAAGGTGGTCATCATGTACTCTTTCCTTTCCTTTACTCTTAGTTAGTGTTTGCTTTTTACAGCAGTCACACATGGAGAAGGAAGGAGCAGTAGTAGCATTGTCTACATCTACTACAGGCATATGTAAATTATATACAATCTGAGGCAAAAAAATCCCCATGTCAGTACCTGCTAGAGATGGGCAAAGGAAGAGAGGGACTTGCCACTAGGTGCTGTCAGAAGAACTGTGCAATATAATCATCCACCTCCATGTCCTTGCCAAGGCTGACAGTATTGTCATCCTTTGAATTGGAGAAAATCTTGATGATTCATAGAGTCTCCATGTGCTCTATAAGAGAGGGTGCAGAGGGGCCAGCATGGTTGGGAGGGATGGTTCTAGTGCCAAAGGCACCATCCTCATTGAAGGTGGAGTGTTGCTGCACATGGACACAGCAGCGGTGTTTGATGATGGGCTTGAGGATGTGAACAGCCTAAGTGGTGGAGGTCTCCTCAATACAGTGAGCAAGGGATATGGCTTCTAGAGCCTAAGGGAGGACAGGGGGGCCATAGTAGGCAGCACCTGTGGTGTGCACAAGAGCATGGGGGTCCTGAGCTGGCTCAGTAAAGTTGGTGGGGGCCAGGCTGAATACCGCAGGCTCCTGGAGCATGTTTGCAAAAGTGAACATGGCGGAGGATGATTTGGTGGTGGTGGCTGCATGATCCTTGCACTTCTTCTCTCCTTCTTCAGAGCACTTGCCCTGGTGGCGCTTCTTCCCCTTGTCCTTCTTGTCCTTATCCTTTTCCTTTTTATCAGAGGAGAACTCCTGCTGTTTCTTAAACTGGGGGTTGCCCTGCTGGTGATGGACATTGGAAACCTTGTTGGCCTGCACACGAGGCAGCGGGTAGCAAGTGAGGTAGTGTTTCCAGGCAGCAGTGAGGACATTCTTCAATTTGACCATGGTTAAGACCTTGGTCTTGGTGGGGTCAGCATTAATGGCAGTATTGAGCTGCTGGTGAAGTGTCTCCACATACTTGGGGAGCTTGGCGACAGTGATGAGGGCCTTGAGGTTATTGTTACGACTGGTCCCACTGTAGCGGCGACAGCCGGTGGAACCAAGAAGTAGAACCTTAGCCAGCAGGTTGGCCACATGTTCAAGGGGGTCGAAGGTAGACGGCAGGATTCCTCAAGGACGAAGAGACGTGCAGTCACAAGGAGAGGAGATTCATAGTTGCTGGCCTTGCTAGGACAGACGACGAGGAGAGGCAAGGATGTTAATACAAGGGTACAATGGTGTCTGCCCAAAGGTAGACTAAAATAGAGTACAAGGTACATAGGCGAGGTCCTTATATAGGGTTTGTGGCTGTGCATGGACCAAGGCAAGAAAGGTAAGTAGTACAGGAACGGGGAGATATGAGGAAGTCCGAGGGGATCAGAGAAACCAAGATAGTGGTACAAGGTCCGAGATAAGAGAACACGAGGCAGAGAAGACAAAGACGTGGGGATCAAAGAGAAGGGAAGACAAGGAACCAAAGTAATGGTACAGAGTCCGAGACATGAGGCAAAGAAGACGAAGATGGGGATCAAAGAGAAGAGAAGACTAGGAACCCAAGATATGGGTACAAGGTCTGAGACAAGAGAACACAAGGTAAAGGAGACAAAGAGATGAGGCAAGAGTTCAAGGAACAAGGAGGAAGGTGATGTACAAGTTCATAGGAAGTCTAGGGAGATCCATGCGAGGCGAGGACAAGGACAAGGGGGTGAGGGCGAGGGGGTGGAGGAGATCTAAGGCAAAAGAAAAGAATGACATCACATGATGCTATGAGTTGTAACAGTTATCAGGCACCTTGTGCTGGAGCTGTTCCAGCTGCACAAAGCTGGCATTCAACTTGGAGAAAGTGAGGCCAGGATAGTTGTTGTCAGGGAAGGTGATCCTGAGCATGATCTTCTATTTGGTATAGGCAGAAGTGAGGGAGGCAGTTTTGTACTTGGCCTTGATGGTATCCCATAGGAACTTGGCAATATAGTGGTTGGCGAAGTTGCTGGCAATGGAGGAATCAAGGTGAAAATGGATGGAGCCAAGGGCTCAGTCATCATTCTTGTCCCATTTGTCCTGGGCTTCTTCTTCAGCAGCAGTAGGGGCCATTCCGACCTGGGTAGGGCAGGCTTGTTGGCCATCTTGTTCCAGACGCTGATGGTGTGAAGATACACCTTCATTTCCTGTGCCCAATATTTGTAGTTGACACCATTAAACTTTGAGATGGTAGAGAGGGTAAATGACATGTTGATAGTAGGTTCTAAAAGGAACAAACCAATGAAGGGAGCAAGAAAGAACATTTGCATCACTGAACAGTCAGAGCTTTCAGAATGTAGGATCATAGCGACCCCCTACATCCAGAGTCTGATGGCTGCTACTCTCAAGCGTTGCTGCATCGAGGAGTGTCCAGCATTTCCACTCAGGACAGCCTATGTCCAAGGATTTCACCCATGAGCAGATGATGAGTAGGTAAACTGCATAGTCAGAGCTGTGGGGCTCACAACCTATTGCAATAGCTGGTAGCCAGCATTGCCACATGGGCTACCTAGGAATCTACTCTAGGAGTACTTACCTTGGGGGCTGGGGAGTTCTTAGAGATGATAGCGGTTGCTGGTCAAGAGAGATATATTATATTCAGACTCAGCAGAGTCTTATATACACTTTGTAATGCTTACTTAATATAAGGTCATGTGACTGTAAGTATGCATCCTTTCAACAAAGTCAAGGAAAGTCAATAAGAATTGAGGTGCTTGGCGCTTGCTGCCAGTATATCACAACTGTACAGTAATGATCTGGCATTTCTGGCCTCTGCTGAGAGAAATGACACATCTGGGTATGTTTTCACTCATGTGCTCTAGTATAAAAAGATTTCCAATAAGACTTTATTTGCTGACTTCATAGTATATGAATCTGGTCAGAGACTTCTCTAATCCTCTATGGTGGATGGGGCATGATCTAAATCAGTGCCAGAACCCCCCTTCCACCATGAGTAGAAAAGTCAAAGAGACAATCCATTATAATGGACACCAACAGATTTTCTGTTGAGCTGGGTGGTGTGTTTCTCTTCAAGATAGCTCCTTGCTGTGGTACACTTTGTTAGCTTTAAAACATGAGCAGTCATTTGACAAGATACTAACCTCTGATGATGTTGATGCAATCAAGGACAACCAGTGTTGTAATCCACTGCAGATAATATCTCAGTTTGAGGGAGAATTAAGCCTCCTCACTTGTGTCCCTCTAGTGGGTATGTTATATACATATCACAGTTCTCATATCACAAGGTAGTGCAGGTTGTGGGCTGGCTTCTATAGTGCCAACTTGGTGTTGAAACTGGTGTTTGCCACTTGGATGGCTGTGGCAGTATGCCAATAAATGTTATACCTGTAGACAATTAGTGGTCAAGAGATGCTTGATATTCAGAGCAGAACATATTATTAGCTTTGATGATTTCACACCTCATTTATCATTTATCATTCATTTCGTGTTCTAATGGTGACCATATTGTTCTCCATGGTCACTGTACTTACTTACCTACTGCTTTTCAACTTTTCTTTAGCTGCTAAGAAGAAAGACAATGGGATGATGAGAGGAGGAGGAGGAAGGGCCTGGAATGACAATGGATTGAGGTAGAGGGGGGGTAAAGGGAGAGAGGGAGGGAGAGAGGGAGGGAGGCTTTGAGAACTTGTCTGTGATATTGATGTGAGCATATTTCTTGCAATCAGAAGTGTGAGAAGCTAATTGGTCAAGAAGTTGAAATAGGTAGAACTTAAATGAGAGGGTTGAAGGGACATTCAAGAGACAATTGGAGGGACATGCTTTTGAGCAGGGATGATGTGACAACACATGGTGGCATGCTTGTCAACACTGAAATGTTGTATGTATTCAATGTACTTGGTGATGGCTGAGAAACGAAGAAGTCAAAAGGAAAAGATGAGCAGAGGGGATGTTCAATCGAAGGAGGGAGATGAAGAAAGGATGTACAATCAACCACCTTTCCTATAGGACTATCATCATCATGGACACCTAGAAAAAAGAGATATTAGGGTTAGGATGCAATGAATAAAAGCAACCAAAGGAGACAAGAATAGACAGATGAGGATGTTGTTTTGCCCATACATATATAGTGCAGTATACATGGTAAATGACAGTATCATTCATACATGCTGATAAAGGATTGATCATGTGATATGTTTGACTTAAATTACTGTAGGCATCTATGGTATAGTGTATATGGTGATCCAACTATCTGAAATGACTGACAAGAATGGGAACAAGAACTCTCTGATATCATCAAGAGTCATACTGTCATTGGCAGGCTGTGTTGGAATGTGATTATCTTTGAGAGACAGAGTGTTATGCTTGGCCCGGATAGGGACAAGCATAGCCTTGAAAATTTGGGGCCAAGGTTCAAAGGGTAAGTGCACACTTAATGGTAGTGCATAGCCCAAGGATGACATTCCACTTAATAGTGGGAACAGGCTAGTTCAAGAGTTTAAGGTGACTGGGTGAAAGCCAAAAGGAGCTGATCTTATGCAATGATGGCTAGAGTGCAGGGCTCATAACCTATTAAGAGTGAAAATGCTAATGGAAGTGGACTAGCCACTTGCTGGATCAACTCAGGATGACTCTGGAGTCCACAGTGAGTAATCAAAGGATACAATATGGCACTCCAGGGAGTAACTGTGCTTTAAAGTAAACAACCATAAACAGGTCAGCCACAATGGACTAGGAAGCACAAAGGTAGAGTCTTATATGGGTAGAAACACCACAACAAGCTGCAGCATCAGCACACCTCTCCCCTGCATCCCATCAACAAGAGCTGATGCTCTCAACACTTGTTGAACACACAGTATGTCCATTCTGTTCTTCATGTACTAGTAGTTTCTTATGCTCGTGTCATTGTTATATGTAACTTGTATGTCCTCTCCACCCACAAATGACACCTTCCACCTTGTCTTCACACCTATCCTGATCACTCAGTACCTCATTCTATGTCAATCAAATCAGTATGAGTGAATACTAAATAACTACTAAGAAAACCCACTCACGTGTGGAAACACTTTGCTATTTATGGATCACACTAGTACTCAATATCGCCCCTCTTCATCTCATTTCCATTCTCATTCCCTCCTTCCCTGCTGCTTATTTGTTGAGTCATCTTTCATACCCCCCATTATCATCCTTGTCACCCTTCTTCTTCTTCATCTATTTTTTTCTTCCACCTTCCATCCCCATCTCCTCCTATAATATCACATCTTCCCTGTACAATATTCATACCTCCTCCTTTCATTCAAAAAACAACACCCCTTCTCCTCATTAACCATATCATTTCCATTGTTTTCTACTCCAAGTCCTCCTACTCCTCACCTCAGGTTCATTCCTTCATTCCTCTGTTCTCCTCATCTATTTCCCTCTCACCTACTTCACTCTACTGTCATCCTTCTCCTTCCCCTTCCCAGCCCATTCCAGACCATTTCCCCCCTCTCATAGTAACCTCCCGGTATGTTCTTTTCACTTCCCTCCCTCCCTCCTTCCACTCCCACTTCATTACATTCACCTGTCTCCCCATTCCTGCACTCATCCTGACTCTGACTCAGTGCTGTTATCCCTCACTGCTCACTGATTGAATCACCAATCACAACCCTTTCCCTCCACACATACATTCTTTTCTTTTATATTTCCAACAATGTGTTTCTGCCATACCACTGCTATACACCACAATATATCCCTGTTGTGATCCACCTACATCTTTCATCCAAACCATGGCATACCCACCTTCCAAATCCACCAGGCTCAACCACTCGAGTCCTGCTTGGTATTACTAACCCTCAGTATGTACCACACTCCACCTCCACCAGTGTTGCACTCCCAATCTTGACTGAAGCCATTGGATCCATCTTACCTTTCCTCCCTTCCATTGTCACCTTGGCCCTCTTCAATTTCAAATCAAGTACTAACTAGTACTGTTCCCTCATTTTTCACCCACTTTGCTTAGTTCAAAGAAAGATAAGTGTAACCAATATACTCTCTATCACCACCCACCACTCCCTTGATCCCAGTTCTGGTCCCAGTCCTGCTTCCTTTGAATCTCTGTCTGACTAATCTGCTCACCCCTCTGATTTCAATTCACCTACTGTCAAGTCCAGATCCTCCAGGTTCAAGTCTGGTGAGATCTGAGGGAGATAGATAAGGGGGGAATGGAGGCTTGACCAAAGTTAATGGAGGTGCAGAGATATGCAGTATGCAGTATGCAGATGTGTGAGGACATTGGTGCAGGACTTATGTGTCATGCCCTTGTCAGGTCCTGTGTCCTCGTATTTAGGGTAGAGTGAGGAAGAAGGGAAATCAGACTCAAAAGGAGATGACTTAGTTATTTTCGTACTAAGATATGACAGAATAATACAGGAGATTATATAGTATCTGAAACCCAGAGGAAGTCTAGGTCTGAAACTAATATGTGAAGGCAATGTACATAGGAATGGAATGCTGAGTGATAGAGCACAGAACACAGTTAGGACAGGCTGTACCAATTGATATAAAATGCAGACTATAACTGAAAGAGATTAATAAAGGTACAAGCCCAGAGTTACAATTCTGTGGATGTCTGTTGCTCCTAGGCCAAGGGTTGTCCAAGGTATTCTGGAGTTGACTGGAGTTGGACTTGATAATATCTGGGTTGTGACAGTATCCCCCTCTTAGGCTGAGCCCTTGAGGCCTGTCAGGAAAACCCCTGAGTGGAAGGTCCATATGGAGGTTTTTATCTGAGGTCACATGATGTGGTCCATCTATGGATCAATCAATGGAATTGGAACTCTGCTGATTTCTGTGTATAAAAGCAGGGTACACTTTAGTCAGACATCCAACAAACTCCTGATGTCTAACTCCATTGCCAACATCAAACAGTGGCCAGATGCCCATCTTATGGAGTACCAAACGACGACAACAAGACATTGGAGGCTAAGTTCTCAGAATGTTGGAGGTGCACAAAGGCACATAAAGAGGAAGAGGAGTGCCATAGATGTGAGGTGGAGGTGCACTGGAAGGTGGAGGCTGAGGGGGCAGCATATAAGCAGGTGAGTAATCCTTCAGGGTTTTCTATTTTTAGCTAACCGAGTTCAGGCTGTGGAGATAAAGGCCCAACAGGGTGCCAATAAGGGAAAAAGATGAGCACTGCTGCAGTGCATGAGGTGTGAGTACTGGGGGCTCAAGTGTGAGGCCAGGCCTGGCAAGGTGACCTCTTGCTTGAAGTGCCACAAGGCAAAGGTGAAGTGTAAGTACCCCGGAGTGGAGAAGCTTTTCTTTCTTTCTTTTCGTCCTGCTAGTAGTACACTGATATTGTGTTTTCACCTACCCCTTCGCTTCACTCACTCACTCTTCCTTCTGTCATCTGAGTCTCACCACCGCCACACCCCAATCTGATCTAACCCAGAAATGGCCATGCTGATCTAATGCTGTGTAGGAACATGGCTTTCAACCTTTGGAATACAAATTTGAACAAGCAAAAATAATATATAGTTCTAGATTGTGTAGTTGGCAAGTTGTCACTTGCTGAGTACTTGCCAAAGCAGAGTTTCAAATGCATCTTTAATCAACAATCACATGTCAGCACTGGCAGAGTCTGAATGTTTGAATGTTAAACTTCAGTAAAAAACAGACATTTGGAGATTGTGGCACAGCCATAGAAATGTATGGGGTGGACCACAGTCAATGTGGATGGCCAGATGGCACCACATAGTAGACACATAGACTACTGCTATGTAATTAAACCAAGCCATATAATCTATTTACTGTTCCCTTGATTTTCATAGAAACTAGTTTAATTGTTCATCTTGACACCAGATACTTGAATGTAGCCATTTCCACTTATATATACTGGGTGGTTTTTTCATAGATTGCTAGCTTGTGTGATCACCTCAAATTACCATACTGAAAACCATTGATTTTGACTCCTCTGTATGTTTGATGCCATACTTACATCTAGGCATTTCTACTATTATATCAGCTACTCAGCTTATCACACCTCTACCCACCTCCTTCCTTTACTCACCTACCAATATTGACCGATTTTGCCATCAACCAGCTTCTACTAGTGCCTGATTTCCTTATCATTGACAATGCACTTACTCAATAGAGTGTTCCCTTGGAAAGCTTGTTGATGGTATCACTACTGAAAGATGTCCACTCATTCATCAAAACCTGCAATAATATGAGCTTGAAGGAATAGTTGCAACAAGTAGCTTGAAGGGCTCAACTCACCAACTGCTTGCATGCTTCTTTGTATTGCTAGCAGTATCATAAGTATTTGTAGTATGTAGTATCAAGATGTTCGAACACCAGACATATCTTCTTCCAAGCTTCTGACACACCTTTCCAATAGGTGCTAAATCCTTCTTCTGTACCGAGTTGATTGACCTGTGCGATCCAACAATATATGCATAATATACTGCCAGGACGTAATCAGCATTGGTTAATAAAGAAGGATAATCTATACCACCCCACTTCATCTTCCATGGCTGCCAAGCTGCACCACCTTGCTTGGTGTGGGTCAATCCATTGGCAGACTCACAGACATTGACATTTATTGAAGTTGAGATATTTGCTGGTGCAACTGAGTCGTTCATAATGTCTGCAATCTGTTCTCTTGTATGTGTAACCTTCTCTTGAGTTTCCACGATCTGGGCCACAACACCTGCAATACATTCTTTGACCTCAATGTCTGTGATCTGTTCTCTTGTATATGTAATCTGTTCTTGAGTTTCTGTGACCTGGGCCACAATGCTTGCAACACATTCTTTGATCTCCATGTCCATGGAATTCTTGCTGCTGTCTGTTTATGGTGCCTTATTAGTACCATGTCCACAATCTTCTTGCTGACGTCCATGACCTCTCATATTGCTTCTTTACCCTTTCGTAAGCTTGTGCAAATGAGTAGAATAATCATCATATAGGGTTGAAAGAGGAAGTCTGTGAACTTACAGTGGATTCTTCACTGTAGGCAACTTCTCTGGCAGCAAAGTTTCCACTTGAGACTCCTTGAGAATTGGCTTGGAGGGTTCACTGAGTGGTGGTGGAGCCACAGATGACTTGACCAGTGCTGAATTGGTATTGGATTCAGGTGATGCTAGCAACATCACATTTCCATCTGCTGTGGGATCCAGTTTGAAGTGTTTGATATCAGGCTTGATAGAACTGGAACCTTCTTCTGACTTCACCTGGTGTTTTCCGGGATCTTTGAAGTCTTTGAGATATGTCTGGCCCATGAAGAGTACCTAGCAGTTGCAACAGCTTCAGCCTTTCAGTTGTTTGCACAAAGACATAACTGTGGGAAGGAGGCAACAATTTCACTATAGAAAGCCTTCTTGACTTTGTTTGTAGCTGCATTCCAAATTGGTGGTGCAATCCTACATTGTTTGAATCCTTGTCATACAGCATGCATCTTTTGTAGGAAGGCAAATGTGATATCCTTGCTGAATGTCTTCCCATCTTGGTCCTCAAGCTAAAGAAGTCAAGTCAAGTCATCATGTTTGCATGGCACACCTTGTTGCCTTGCACTGTTGAGTCTTTCCCAAGTCTTGTACTTGTCTTGAGTTCAAAAGCGGATATGGGGATAGTTACTTTTGTTTAAAGGAGAAGTGGAGGTGGTGGCAGCTGAATGGCCTGTGAAAAATACCATAAAAGGTTGGTTTCCATTGACTATAGTAGAATTGGAAGAGAGCTGGAGTGCACCAGTGAGTTGTTTGAATGCAGCCCTCATAAAATAACCTCAGAACCTGCATATATGTGCCAAAAAAATAATGTTCACACTCATAGATATTCTTTGTGACCACTAGCACTGTGTTGTCAGCTTATAATTGCATGTTGAGTGCTTGAAGCAATTGGATCTGTTGCTCATACTGGTATGGTGTGACCACCTAGTTATGGTGGAAAAGTCAAACACATACCTGATTTTGAAACAATGTGTATGGCCATGCAGTTACAGTGGAAAAGTCAAGCACAAACCTGGGTTTGAAGTGACACCACATTGCTGGTAGCAAACAGTCCAATTTGCTCAAAAGTACCTTAAACACTGCTTTGTACTTTACTGAATAGATCCAGCATCAGTTCAATAATATAGGAGATGGTGAATTAAACCACCTGTATACATGCCAGAAGAGCTCAGTAGAGTTGAATGGGGTGGAAACATTGCTGGAGTGGTCATAGTAGAGTTGCAACCTGTAGTGGGGTGACATATTCAGTTTCCAACATAACTATCATCCTTACTACAATGTCCTAATCCACCACTCCATCAATGCATCCACTGATGCCCTTGCTGATGTAACCACACCTTTTGCTGATATCATTTCTGCAACCAATGCCTTTGCTCCACCTGTTGACATTGACATCAACAACATCACAGTCTTCAATATGCAGTGTCATACCTGAATGGGGCACACACTGAAATGGCCCTTAAAGACTCACACTTAAGTGAAGCTTGCTAGGTTGCTACTGGCTAGAGAAAAACAAGAAGAGAGGAATGAGTAGAGTTGCCTTTAAGGGGAGAACTCCAAGAGAACAAGACTGGAGAGTCTTGGTCTACTTGGGAATAGTATTTATACTACTGGTACATATGCACAGAGCAAGCTATGCTACTGCTATATATAGTAAGTATCCTTGATACTGGGTAACATAAGGAGGCATGTGTGATCATATATGTGTAGTGTGCATGTATGTGGCAGCATGAGGTTGCAATGCATATCTAATGTGAATGAGAAGCATGGATGTGAGAGATTAGATATGCATGTGAATGTGTGAAAGGAATAGTTAGGGGTTTGAAAGAAAAGAAAAATGTTAAGTTCAAATGCTGATCATAGTGATCATAACACATACTTGTGTGTAATCAATGCAGCCAAGCCTGGACCACTGGGATTATTCTCAATTTCAATTCCACAACTATGTCTCACTTATCATAGACAGTCATGTTCAGAGTGAGAAATCTCCCAAACACAAATGCATTGAATCACTTGAAAGGTGAGATTATCCAATCAGAGTTGGATTTCAATGCTAGGTATGCATATATCCATTGTTTGAAGTCATGGACACTGTTAAGACACATCTGGCAATGCTACGACATGTATCATCAATGCATTTCCCTTGATCTACCTCAGGCCAATGTGTGCAAAGCAACCAGCATATATTTGCATGCTCAAAAACTACAAGTATGACTTTTTGACAAAGAAGACTGACCACATGGACATCCCTGCACCAGTTCCAACTGATAGGGATGAAAAGGAAAACATTGACCCTGACAAAGACTTGCAGAGGGACTTAGACTGCAGGAAGATAAAGCGTGCACAAGTTTAGAGGTAGATTCCATGTACTACTCTACATTGTCATATGCATTGTTCAAATTGTCATCATCACTGTCTACATCCTCTGCATCTGGGTGATTGTAAGCATCGTCAAGTTTACTTATATCCACAACAAAATACTTCTCTCCACTGGCTGATGGCAGTGTATTGAACACATGTGGGACCATTCCAGCAACAGACATGATCCTTTTGATGTTAACAAAAGTGAGGCTTGCATGTTCCAAGAATTTGCAGACCTTAATAGTCCCATATAGCATGTGATTGAGGTTCTTGTCAAAGGGAGCAAACAGTTGAATGTATAGACCTTGACAGTCCCATATGACAGATGAATGAGGTTCTCATTGAAGGAAGCAAACAGTTGAATGCAGACAGCATTCACGAATCCTCATTTCTTGTTGTCTTCGGCATCTTGAAATTCTGATGAAACTGCAAGCTGGGTATAGTATTGGACTTCAGCAGCATGGTATCTGTTATCCATCATGAAAATCTAACATGACTCTGTTAATGGACAAGTTCCTAAAAGTATGGATTTAGATTACCTTTACATGTTGGGAGATATATTGATTAGAATTGGATGATTTCTGTTTTTCAGTCCATACTGATCATGCAATTTGACCATTGGGGAGGCAGAGATGAGCCCACTGGCAGAGTCTCACAGGAACAGGCTGTCAAAGAAATCTTCCAATGGCTTCATGTTTATTGAGAGTGCCTTTGATTGGGTGGCAGTCAGATTTACAGAGAAGGACAAGCCATCGCCAATATCTTCAGCACCACAAGGGGTCAGATTCTTGTCAGCATCAAAGTGCAGAAACAGAGCTTTGAGAGCATTTATCTGACAATGTAGTATGCCCTGTTGTGTAATGTTTGAGAATGGATCTAATGATTGTTGGATCTCTTGACCAAGATTGCTAATCATCCACTCCATAGTCCATTGTGAGGAGCAGATAGGTGCACCAACATGTGTTGCCTCCAAGGCTGGGTGGTTCATAAGGTGAACGCATGGCTGAACGAAATGAATCTGATTGACATGTTGCTGATAATATAGGAGTTTGAACTTTTCTTCCCATTTAGAACACCATTTACAAGCCTGGTGGAGATCCATTGGGGTGTTCCTATACTGAGACATGATGCAAATTGCTGCAATAAACTTGCAGAAGTTACACCAGTGTTCATCTGGAAGGACACCATAGAGTAATGCTGGACAAAGATAATAAAGCTAAGTGATGAATTTGCATGCCTTGTAGAATGAGTTCAACTTCTCAGCTGGATTGCAAGGAGCAATGTCAAAACATCCAGGAAGATGCTGCTTGCAGGTGGCAACAGCACAACCATGTTCTATCCATCTTTCCATGACAAGAACCCTCCAAGTCCAGTTGGTCTTGCTCTCCATGTGATTATCGTAGTTCATTGTTCCATGCCAAAGATCAACAAGGAGAGAGGCCATATTTACACCAGCATAGTGCATAATTTCAGATGAAAAGCACTCAGGGATCCCTAGAATCTTCTCTGGCTATAATCCAAGGAGGATACTTGGACCAACAATCCCAGTTTAAAGGTGGTGCTCATCATATTGCCATTTGTGCAGTAATGACATCAAAAACTTGAGATTTCTTGCATATATGTGGGACATTCCAGTTGTAATGTTATACAGACTGATGTCATCATAGAGACAACCTGGGACATTATAGTTACTTGGCAAAAGGAGTATTGGGTAGTGCTGGGATCCTTGTGGTTTTTGACAACCATGGAGTAAGCAATACATATAACAACCATGTTTTCCTGAGTGTCTGATGAGGTTGCTGGTGCAGAGCAAGCCAGGACCATCTCTACAGGACAAAAATGGAAATGGACAGAAGATGAAGGTCTTGTTCTCTAAGGCATCCCAGATAGTCAGTCCTTCATACTGCAGCACAGAGAGGTGATGAAACCCAGGATAGAGGAAGGACTCAATGAATCCTGGTCTCTTGAGTCCAGATATGTATGATAGTGTCAGGAAGAACATTCTTCTTCTTGTAGCATTCATCTGGAGGGTGCTTGGCAATGATTCATATATCGATCCAGCAATCTGATTCTTTCTTCTTGTACAGTTGTGCACCATCAATGGAAAAAATCAGCAGTATGTTGTCATCACTGATGCACTGAGTGTGGTGAGCCTCAAGGTACGCTTTGCCAGTAAGGATATCATTATAACCATCTGGAACACCTTGGTTTTGGTCAATCTCTTCCCAGATTTGTTGTGTCTGTTCATTGCAACAGTGTAGTTCTGTGGTGGTTTGTGGATTCCAGTAGAGAGCTTGTAGTTGTGGTCCAATTGGGGTCATATTGAACACTGCATAAGGTGCTTTGATATGGCCAGATAAACAGGTGAGCTGGACCTGATCATATCAGTGTTCCTGACAAGTGGGACACCGGTCCAGGTCAGCGTAGGGTCCAACATAGGTAACACAACTGTTGATGCACATGTTGCTAATGATAGGTTTGACCCCAGTGATGTCTACTAGCATCTTCTTGATTTACTAGAGTGATGGGACAGTAGATCCCAGGAAACACTTTTGAACAGTGCAGTGTATTTTCTCATATGTTTCTTAGGATGAGTGTTTGAGGGCCAAGAACATAGAGAGGGTGAGCTCAACCACTGGACTCGATTTTGGGTGGTGTTTGAGGGGGGTTACAAAGGCATTTGAGAGCATTGTCTGATAGCCCACCAGGTTCATCCAATATTGCATTTCATAGATGTTGAATAAACTGCATATCATGTTGCAGAAAGTCGATGTGTGTGGACTGTTCAAGCTCAGCAAGTTCAACTTCAGAGAGGGGATTCTGATCTTTGGGCCCAACAGGGACAGTTGATCTGCACTGATCATTGTGATTTGATTGATGGCCCTCGAGATTGTTTGTGGCCATGTTACCATCATCATGTCAATAGTCACCTCCATCCTTGTCTTGATCATGGCCACCTCTGTCCTCATCTTGATAACCACCTCCATCCTTGACCTGATAGCCATGTTAATCCTTGTCTCGACCATCACTTCCCAAATTCTCTTGCTCACTTCCATGGTTTTAGATTGGGAGACCAGTGTTGGATGAAGAAGACTGGTCTGCACATGATGTCTATGAGGAATCTAGTCTCTAGTATGGTGAGTGGATTAATCAATTCTAATATGCATACCTCATCAATGTATAGACAGCACCATTGAGCAGGTATTTCATTATTTTGACCATTATCTTGTTGTGGCCAATGCAGCCCCAGGCCTATAGGCTCAGAAGACCCAGAAGCTGGATTCTGTGTCAGAAACAGGGCTTGGAACTGGTTGGAAAGGTGAGCAGATTTGATAGCTTGTCTCTCATCCTCTGAGGCTGATTGTTTCAAATGTTGATATCAAGTACATCTTGAATTGAGTTGTGTCCAATGGCCTTTGCAGTACTTCCGGCACACACACCACCATTGTTCCATGGTGGTGTAATTGGTTTGAGGAGAAAGAAAGATTAAACAGGAAGAAGACTATATTGCACGTTGGATTAGTATGTACAGATTGGTGGTACATGGATGGGGTGGAAATCCATATAGTCTTGTTGTTGTCGGTATATGGGAATTGTTTGAGGTTGATATCGGTTGACTGATCCCACATTTATTCACCAGTGAGAATGTTTGTAAAGAGTCTTCTGGTGGTACTGAGATCTATGGAGAACTACTATACACCAATGGAATACATCTTGGTTGATTGTAGTGCATAGCATCGACCATTTCTATATCTCCATGGCTGTGCCACAATCTCTGGATGTCCACTTTTCACTGGGGTTGAACCCCAGTATCCATAATGCCTGACAATTTGTGACCACTAATTTTGAGATAGGGAAGTAATACCTACAGCACTGCAAGTGCAGGCAACTTACATATAGAGGAAATGATGTGATGGTGGGCAATGATACTCGTGCCCTACATCAGGTTTACCTTCAACGTTCGACGTCAACAATGGCCTCCTTTAACCTGGGATCCTGTGACCAAAGGTGATGCCCTTCTATTCTTGGTAAGGTATTATCAATTTTGCTTACTCATAATATTTATATGGTTATCCTGGAATTAAGATTCAAACTTGAAATCTCAGAATCTCAAAATGCCTATGCCATCAAATAGAGGTGTTTTTTAGAATCATTTTGAGCTCCTGGACATGGAAATTGGTGGTGTGATTCTTGAGATAAAAATCAAACAAGGCATTATTGTGCATATATTGTAGATCACCATGAAGATGATTTTCTACAGGCTCAAAAATGTTACCAATGGATTCAGAGGGTTTCAAAACCCCCAGGAAAAATGCTAGAATGATTTGAGAAAGCAACACTTTTGTAATATGTCTGTTTTTACATCAGTTCTTAAGGAGCATGTGGTGGATTTTGATGAAAATGATTTTTGTGGGCTTAGTGGTTGTTGCCATTGTGTTCACAGGGTCATATAACAGTAGGAACACCCATGGGCAGACTCATAGCCAGCATATTCATTGCTGGAAAAATCAATCTTTATCAGAAGGGTCAGATGGATTTTGATAAAACAATTTTTGTGGGCTTAGTGGTTGTTGCCATTGTGTTCACAGGGTCATATAACAGTAGGAACACCCATGAGTGGACTCATAGCTGGCATATTTGTTGCAGGAAAGATTAATCTTTATCAGGAGGGTCAAGGGTCATATGTGAGATCTGAGTGAAATATGAAAGTAGCAATGCTAGGAATATTTCTATGACTGTCTGGGGTCCCAAGGCAGCTGGGAATAATATCCTGACAGTCCTTCCAATGATACCTTACTCTGCAACAAAGATCATGACTCATGGGAGGAGGTGATATGGTATTATTCCATAAGATGACTTTGGAGGGCTTAGTGGTTGTTACCATCATCTTCAGAGTGTCAGATAACCATAGGGACACCCTCATTCATGCCTCCAGCCAGCATTATATAGACTAGAAAAATCAATCTTTCCAGGAGATGGAGTAGGTAAAGCAAGTGAGACAAAGTCACAGCCATGTCTGTACTTGTTCCAATGGCTTTGTAAAGTATAGGAATGGCCAGGGAAATATCACAATGCAACAAATGTCAAAGCAGGAGATGAAATAGCTTCTTCAAGAAATCAAATCTCCAAGGCTTCGTAATTCCTTCAGACAGTTGAACAATGCTAGGGATACCTACACAGTCATCCATAGGTACCATACTGGGGCACAGAGAAATCAGTCTTTGCCAGGAGATGGGAAGCCATGTGTAACATTAGCAATTCTAGGAATTTGTTAGAGTAGAATCATTCACTATGTTACCACTTACCTAAGAACTGTACAGTACCTAGATTATCTCATAGCCACTCATCCTACCGTACATTGTCCATTATCACAAACAACATCTGCCACTCCATCCTGCGTTGCTCATGTCCTGTTCCTGGCACACAACTCTTCAACAGGATTGCCCCATTTGTAAACATATAATCTTGATTGCTATATGGTGATAGTCAATATGATTATTTCCAGTTCCTTGTTCATATCATTTAATATTTGCAGAGGTCAAGGTGAGATATATTATCTTTATCTTGAAGCATGGAAATGATCAGGGAACAGCTACAATTGTAACAGATGTTATGGAAGGCAATCACATAAGTTCTTGATGAACACAGTCAACTCAGAGAACCATATATTAATACAAGGAGATCAGATGATATCCATCCATAATCAAAGCTGTTCACTCAAACAAGGTTACCTCCCAACAGTCAGTGTTTGTTACAAATTTCCTAGTGCTAGTTCACAAGTTCAATTTAGACAAACAGTTTGCTTTTCTACACTCTAGCTTTTCTCACTTTCCCAACAAGGTCCATTATAATCCCTCAATATTGACAATGCCACCTCCACACAAATATACTCATTCTTCAGTTACATCACACCTCATGTCCACCTTATGTTACCCAGCAGCAGTATCAACCCATATCCTAGTACAATATTCATAGTCCATGATTCATAATAGTATGTACATAGAAGTATTCCCTAGTCTTGTTCTCTTGTATTTTATATGCCATTCAATCCGGCAGACAACTGGCCTATTGAACCAATTGACATTACTCATTGCATTATACTTAACAAGAATCTTCTTGATTGGATATTTGGTCATTTCATTCAGCTCATTCAAATGTCAGGTGTTGTGCTACATATCTGAACCAAGTATTCCAGAAACAAACCATATTACACAGCAAGAGTCATTATTTTCACTCTCATTGCAACTTCCCTCCTCTTCCTCTTCCTCTTCACTATCTACTGAAGCAGAATCATGAGCAGAAATACCAGGCCTTTGGATCCAATGTAGCAAAGGTGAGCTAAACTCATCCTCCTCCTCAGAAGTGAGGTCTCTTAGCTCTACAATCTTGACTCTCTGTGGTGGTCTTCTCTTGTTTTTTACTACAGTGCTTAAGCACTGAACTTGTGCTCTCCTCAATTGCCACTCATTCTCCACCTTCTTGCTGGCCAGTCCATCAAATCCACTTGATTGCCACAGGACCTCCTCAAAGACCTTTCTGGATTTTAGTGAACAATGAGAAGCCTGGTGCTCTTGAGGCTTACATTCCACCCTAGACTTCTTGCTCAGCCTTTCCACCTTGTAGAACTTGGGATTGGTGTAGAACACAAAGGAATGTTCTTTGACCTTCCATACAAATCCCTTGGTTTTCTGTATGCCCTTTTGACTTGCAGGAAGATAGACAATGAAGGTGTGAGAAGATGGTTTTTAGTGCATCATCCACAAGCAGCATCTCTTTATCACTGCACTCCTCCAGCATTTCATAATAGAACTTTATATAGCCCATGTTGTCCAGGAATGGCAGCCATTGTGAGCCATGCATCAGTGCTCTTCCTCCAGGAGCAGGAAAGTGTATCTTCTTCCTGCTTGCAAATGACATAGAATGGGGACCTTGTTGACTATGTACCACACCATCCTCAATTTCCAAACCAGCATTGCATGCCTCAAAGGTGGTGTGAAGGAGAGTCTGATCAACACTGGAGACAGTCCAGCATTTCATGACATCAAACAAGGACATGGAACTGAGTGCAATTCCCTTCAATGACCTGTCATCTACCATCAGCCATAATTGTTCAGTGAACCTACAGGACATATGGGCCAAGATCGCTGACTGGTTCTGCAGTCTAGAAGGTATAGTCTATTCCTTGAGCATCAGCATGGGATTGGTTGTGATCACTTTCTTGAGTTGACTCCAAGTGGACTTGGATTCAATGGGAAACTTGGTAGTCTAATCAAACCCATTCAAGATGGTGGGTTGTTGAGAGGCCAAAGACTTGTCCCATTGAGTCTTGGCATTGAGACCCATCAGAGCAAGAACTCAGAAGTTATCGCTCTCCTGAACACTGTCAAGATAAGGCTGGAATTGTACATTCAAGTCATGGAGGAAGAATGTGTTGACCCTCCTGAGGACATTATGATATTCAAGCAAGGCCAAAGATTCCCTGACATGGAAGTCATAGATGATTGGAGTACAGACTGTGCATCAAAGCATGTGGTTTAGAATGCCAGTGAGGATTCCTAGGTTTAGAGGGTTGAGTTGCTTGAGTTGGATCTGAGTTCTCTGTAGTTCCTCCATTCTTCTAGAAAGAAAGTCGAACCAGACCCCAGATGAAAGCCAGAGGACTGGTTTGGACTTTATGTACCACTTCACCCAAGACATGTCCTGTTCAAGCAGGCATGCAGGCAAAAGGAGAGGTCTCTCACATGTGATATGACATCTCTCAGAAAGATTTGTGCTGCCTGTCCACTGATCTAATACTTGTCTCTAACACCATATGTCTTTGCTTTTGCACCATAAAGGACTTTGATGATCCCAAAACATTCCTTGTAATGTGCTGGAGCAAGATTGTATGTATCACTGTCTTTTGTAAAGGATGGTATGTTGTTGTTGGGATGAATGGCCTAATAATAGAGATTGTATGTGTTTCAAAATGCAATGTGAGTTTGAAGAGCACAATCCTCTGACATCTCAGCCTACAATGCACCATATCTGTAGAGCATGCAGTGGTGATGGAGGGTACTCTTGTTGAAATCAGCAGCTGCATAAGATTTCTCCAAGACATCCAGTCACCATAGGTCAATCAAGGGTTCTATGTTTTTGGGGGTGAAGGAAATGCCAACATCAACAAGAAGCTCTTTATTTCTATGATCAAGCATATAGTCCCAGTTCAAAGCAGGACAGACTGTGGTGAAGCACCACCTTGGGGGAGACATACTTGCTTCCCTGGCCATCTTTGGTGAGCAGCTTGATGCTCTTTCCTTCCATAGCAAAGAAGAAAGATCCATACATAGAATGATCTTCCTCTTCCAAGCTGAGCCACTTCATGTGATACTGGACATTGAGGAAGGCCTGGTTGGAGAGTGGAAGTGTCCTTCCACCATGTGAAGTGCCCTTCTGTTTGTATTGCCCCTCCTCCAATGTTTGTAACATGTAAGGTGCCCAGCTCTCTTGTGCTTGCTCCACTATGGCTGGCAGAAAGATTTCCTTCCAGAATAAATCCAGTATATCCTTGGGCATCATGTTCATGTGTCTTCCTGTGAGTGGGCTGTAATGAATCATGTGTGGAAAGAAAATGTAGACCCTGAGGCCATGTCCAGTAGAGGAGGAGAGCTGTCTGATGATGGCATGTGGTATGGCATTGAGGGGAAACTTTTTCAATATCCACTTCTTATGGTGTCCCAGAGCTAGCTGATCTGCCTCCAATTGAGGGATGAGAACATTGACATAGACATGGTTGTGCTTTGGAATGCCAGCCTTGCCATCATAGAGAGGTGTCAGATATATCCTGATACTGTTTCTGCACACCAGCTTCCTTGTAGTCCAGATGATGCTATCTATGTCAATAGAGATTTTGATTTCCTCTTTAGAAACATTGATCTTGTCTTATTCAAGATCAATGTGAACATACTTGTCTTCTTTGAAAAAAATGGGCAGGTGACTACAGACAAATATATTATGGCCATTCATGCACCACTCATTGATTCTGGGGGAGTTTCCTGCATACTGCAACATCTCTGTTGCACCCATTACTTCAACATGTAAAAGGCAGCCATTTTTGGATGAGCATTTTATTGTAGAGTCAAACCACTAGTAAACTTGCTGATCTTTGTCTGAATTGTTTGAGTTCATTTGACTATCCATTTTTCCTATGGTCATGACATGATCCATGATGGCGATGGGTGGAGCCAAATAGAACATTTGAAAGGAATTGGTGAGAATGCAATAACCATGATCCTGCCACATGATCCAAGTAGGGGCAAGTACCATGTTTCTGAAGGGATATGTCAAGATGGAATATATGTCTGGTTGTTGGAGCATCTCCAAGGTGGGACCATTATCATAGTCATCATAGTGGTGATCATGTGGAATAAACCATTGTCCCTTGTAGGCAGAAAGAGATATTGGCTGTGACATCCTGGGGAAGCATTATGCAATTCCCATTTGCCAATCCTTGACATGCCTCTGCAATGTCATGGCAGCATTAAACAATTGTTCCTGATCATGGTGATCTTCCTCAATACCTGGCTCTTCATTGTTGTTCTGCATGGCATGAGCATGAGTAGCCATAGCATGGGCAGGAATATGTGCTCAACACAGACATGCACCATGGAGTATTCTGTGGCTTTTGATAAAAATAGCAAAGCTTTTGCTGAATCTATGGCATCTTGTTCAGGTCCTTGGCCTTCCTCCTGAGGATGCTTGCACTCCTCCTGATCTACAGCAGCATCACCATCATTCTCATACTTGTCCTCCTTGTTTCTTCTGAAGTTCTGTCAAGCTTGCTTGACAATATCTCATTGGCAGTTCTGACACAGGTTACTGGCAAGAGTCAGGGAGTGTAGCAATTGATGGTCTCATTCCTGGTCTCCACCAGACTGCATCTATGGAATGGCTTCATTGTCTAACTCCAAGTGAGTCCAGTGAGGGGGCATGGTTGTCATGTCAAGAAGTGTATGTAGTCCTGAAAGCTTGTCATATGCCTTTCCCTAGTTGGTACCATTGGGTAACATGAGGCAAATATGAATTGTGATATACAGTAACTGGAGGATAAGCATATCTGTGAATGCCTCTTGATTCTATACCACCACCATCCCCCCATGGGAAAGTTACCTCCCCACCCAAGCACACATGCTCCCCCTTCTTGCCATGCAAGATCCACCTCTCTGAGGTTGGAAGGGTGTGTCACCAGTTCCCGAAGGGCACCCTCCATGCCCAATTCATCTCTCCCTCCATCCATCTATATGTTCTAAAATCTTTTGTGACAAACCCTTTCCAATGGTCCTGGACCATCCAGAATGGCCCCTGCAAGGGTAAGGCCTATCCTGTTCCCACCATCCCCACCTCCTGCCCATCTGGCACAGGCAAGCCACTCCATTGGGTGGTCTCTCTATTCCATTCCTTCAAGCTCCACCTCAGATCCCAGGCTCTGGACCCTCCTCTGGGAGGGTGCTGCTGGCGTATCTCCACCTTCATCAAAATAACATGCTGGTTCACTTTCATGCCCAGTTGGCTCTGTCCAAACCCTCTTCTCCCCAGCTCCAAGGTCTGGACCAGTCAAGATGTCAGCCTCCAACCCCCCTACCCCCCCTGCCTGTCCTAAGTCAGCTTTTGCCTCTGCCACAGAAATTATAGAACTCTAATGGGAAATTTCTGAGCTGCAGGCTTCCTTTTCTACCTTGCAGAGTCACCTGGCATCCTTATACCCACGTCCCCTGTAACTGTTCTCACAGTCACTCCAGCCACGTGTTTCTCTACTCCATTCCCTGTCTCATCAGCTGACACTGCTGCCAGCTGCACTGCCCCCCCTTCCATGGTGTGGCCCTAGTGGCTCCTGGACCGCTCCACAACATTAACTCTGGCATGCAGCCAATATTTACCTCTCACATCCCTGATGATGTCGGTTGAGCCATTCAGGTCATATCTGCCAACCACCCTCCAATGGTGACCTCAAAATCACTAGCCATGCATATGTGGAGAATGTGGAGGTTTCTTTGGTCAATCAGTATCAGTGCCTACTACTGTAGAGGACAACTCACCTGAGAGTGCACCCATGAATCCATTCACTAACTCATATTTGCAAGAGAACCAAACCATTGAAGTACCATAGAAACAATATAAAATCCATATGAGCTCCTAAGTTTTACCATACAATCATGGAGGATTATAGTTTGCATACTCATCCTGAGGTTCCCATTTCTCATTCACCAGTGATGTGAACTGGGACATTAAATCTCTGCAAGATGTTTCTCATGGTGGTTGGCTTCATGGGAGATGTATAATCATCTTAAAGCTCTTTGCTCAGAACAAGGCGCTCAAGGTCTGTTGTAGTCCTCAGGTAGGACAATTGTGATGCCAGGCCAATGTTTCATGTCATCCCAAGTGTGTTCATCTGGGGAGAAACCTTATAGCCAGAGAACCTCTTAAATTCATTGTCCTTTCTAAAGATATACTTCTTGGGGCTGTCAAGGGGGGGAAATTGCTGAGCATGCTTTGCACAGAGTGTTGTGATATTGATATCATTAGAAAGCTTGCCCTTTCCATCAGGAGGTACTGAAGCTACTTGATGGGATAAGCTTTCAATGAGACTGCCAAAGTTTTCTATATATTGCAGAGTGGTACTTTGATACCTCTGCCATGCATGTCAATTGCTGGATAAAGGAGCACCAATTCTAGTGTTACCTTCACAAAGTCAAGGAATTTTATGTTGAATGGTGGGCCAGTGATCAT
The DNA here is from genome assembly GCA_038093895.1 of Boletus aff. mottiae. Lineage (NCBI taxonomy): Eukaryota > Fungi > Basidiomycota > Agaricomycetes > Boletales > Boletaceae > Boletus > Boletus aff. mottiae. The sequence continues at coordinate 26,146 of JBBPTD010000413.1, forward strand.
GTGAGGGGCAAAACCACAGAGGCTGTGCTAAACTTTAACATATATTGCATTTGAAGATCCAGTCCTAAGACCATCAAAAGACCAAGACTGGACTGGACTGGATTTACTAGGACCAGCCCTAAATGATTAGTCTAATTTGAACAGTCTTGGTCTTTTTATTTCATAGAAATGTAAAGACTGGTCCAAAACTGCACTTTAGCAATAATAGCTTAGAGAAATAAGTCAGGAAGCTGCAACAAAGAATGTACCATGCTGAAACAGACATATTAGCAGTATTGAGACATGAGGAGGATACTGGGAAATGGTCAAGGAAGCTGGCTGCTATATGCATTAGAGTGAGTTAGCATATGCATAGAGCAGTGGGTAGAGAAAAACTTATCTAGGAGGCTCAAAGTGAGCCAGTGTCTCAGAGGGGTCAAAACCATCCATTCATCATCCCAGGTTGACTACTAACCATGTCAACACATCACATCATTGAGAATGGCTAAAATCAAAACCTAGAAGTGTCAGTCACACTACATGCAGAGAGATCTACCAATTCATTGGACCACATTGATGCCAAATCAGGCAAATTGGACATTATATATGGACCATTGGCACCTAGACAAAGAGATGGTGAGGAGTGAGTGGGAAGAGAAGACAAAGAGCTGACTGTGCTTCCTATGTCAGGAAGGTAGGAGCTTTGAGTTGTTGATAAAAAATATATGAATGGGGCTATGTACATCGAGATAGACAATGAAGAAAACAGTGGCCATGATGATGTAGGAAGTGTGGTTTGCATAACCTTGACAAGAGCGAGAGTGTTCACACCACTCAAGGTTGCAAACAAACAAAAAAATGTTTGTATATCAAATCTGCAAATTTCTAAATACTTCAGTCCAAACTATATTAGTAGCTTTGGTATTTTCTTGACCATGGGGAAAAAGAATTTTAATGTTTCTAGAATGAGTACAATGTGATAAAGCCACATAAAGTTGTCTGTGTGAGAAAACAGAAGAGCTCAAATTCAACCCAACATGCTTGACTGTCTGACCTTGTGACTTGTTGATGGTTATGGCATATGCTAGATGGACAGGAAATTGCAGGTGACACAAAGGTATAGGAGAATCTTGAAGACCAGAGTTAAGAGCCATGTGAGGAATGAAGACCACATTGTTGACATTATCTCCACCCAACACTCTACACTTCAGAATGCAGCAAGTAGATCTAAGGAGCCTCAAGTGTGTATCAATGCAGAGGCCATTCCTAGGATCCAGATTGCGCATAAGTATGAGTGGTGCACCAATTTTAAGCTCTAGCTTGTGAAGGGAAAATTCAGAGGGACTGAATGTGTTGAGAACTTCTGGTTGGATATATTTGTACTCTCGCTCTCTCACAGAGTCTGCACTGAGATATGTGAATTTTTCCTGGGGTGCAACAGAGTCTAGAATGGTGGCATTTACTTCATGAATTTGATCATTCCTGGAACTGAGAATTGTATGGTCCAGAATATTGATCAGAAAGGTGCTGATTTTGGGCAAGAAGTTGAGAGTATAGAGAATTTATGAGGGATTCCATGGTGTCACCACAATGCATGTGTTCAGGAAGCATTACATCTCCATCTGTTACACCTATTTGTAGGAGTTGC
>JBBPTD010000414.1:0-27758 GCA_038093895.1 Boletus aff. mottiae
GAATCAGGCACTCCTCCCGACAGTGCTCGGTCGGTTTGGCCGGACCTGTGCTTGTGCTTGGCAATAAAATGAATCAAAATCCAATCCAATCCAAATCACGGCATGATCATTGGCCGCCGTTGAGACGATGGGCATTGTTCATTCGCCCATTGTTTATTGCACGGGCCACGCAATCATGAGAACAGTACGATAATTGACGTCCCACTGGCAGTGCCAGCGTCGACCCTGCAGGGAATCCAGCCTCCACACCCACATAACCTGCGTCGGCCGATTCATGACACTCCTGCCGGCATTCACCTCTCTCAACGATCAGCGCTAGCCTTGTCGCCACTCAGGTACTGAACACATCGCCACTGTCACGTCTATAAAGCCAAAACTAGCGCATCTACATATGGGTCAATCATCAACGTTATCCAGGTAGGTCTCGGCGCTTGGCACGCACCTCCACTTGAAGCTTGAACCTGTGCTCTCCCCAACGATCACTGACCCACATCTCCGCTCGGCGTACGACGGAGAGCCGAACGACATGTTGGCAGCCTATCCTGTATATCGTGTCCCCAAACCCGAGGTATCTTTCCTTCAGGTGGATCGCATGGTAATGATCGTCTTCGTCATGGTCCAGGGCGCGCTGCTTTGCTCATACGGTCATTCGACGTTCCAAGAGATCTGAGGCTTCTCGGCAGCCTCAGAATGAAACGGCGTACCATCCCCGTCTCGGCGTCGCATGATTAACGAGTGATTGATGGTGCGTCGTTCATGATGGCCTGGGATTGAATCGATGTTGCATTGATACGTTATTTCGATGACGTGGATGGCAATTATGCAAACGAATATGTACCCGGGTCCATGATTGTAGCCTGGACGACACGTTTGTGATGGTGGCTGGTGCAACGGTGGTCGCGACGGCCAACTGCTGGACCATGATGGATCCATTGGTCATCGGTCATCTATCCAAATCCTCATTCAACTCGAACGTGGGTGGAGAAAGAACGGCCACGTTTCGAATTTCAATTCACTGGCAGTGTCATTGGGCGTTAGCGCGTCGACGCGACCGCGAAGCGGGCCCGGTACACAGACTTGCCATGGCCAAGAACTCAGTCACCCAGTTGCAATTCCGATTTGAGCCTTGAAGCTTGATCCGTGTGGCCGCTCGACCGTACAGCCCCCAGCCGGATGGATCCTGCTATGCCGTGACTGTATACCTCAAAAGTATGCCGGCGGCGCGCGATCAATGTCACTCCAGCGCTACAAGTCCTTCGGACCGGTAGAGTACATGACTTTGTTGCCTGCAGTGCCGAGGATAGAGCGGTTGTTGGCCTAGTATACCATGTGAGCACAGCCATGATCTGGTGAACGCCGTCCAAATTGTAATGCTCGAAATGTATACATTGCATGAACTCACCGCGAGTAGTCTAGATCCGCAATACCTGTGAACTGTCGGCCAGAACGCGGTTCATTGAACATTCATTTCCAACTTGGAAATGAGGAGGTGAACGAGTCTGTGTTCAATTTTCCCGCGCTTCGTAGATGCGTTCGTTGTTTGCTTGCCTCCGAGTCACCCTGGCCCTGGCCTGCCGCGCCACCTACGTGAGGGTAGCCTAATACCCCTCCAGTTCCTTGTCAGAACTTTTTCACCCCTGTACCTTGGGGTTGATTTCCCAACTTTTGCACACATATCGAGCCTGGTAGGCTCATCTCTGGCTCCTTCAACACGCTTCCAGTGCCTCGTCGGGGCTTTTTTTACCCCTTCCCCGAGGCTGATTCCCCAACTTTACACCCATATCGAGCATGCGTTCGAGGTTGCCTGGTTCCTAGATGTAGAAAGCCAGGAGCCCTCGAGGTATACGCAAGGGAAACGTCATGGGTATCCCGCCGCATATATCAGAGCCATTTGAACTTGCGACACCTTTTCAGAAAAACGACGTGTCGAAGTGCCCGCCCAGAGCCAGGCACCTCTGCCAAGTCAGAGAACATGATGCAAGGCTGGCCACACAAACATGTGTGTGTCCGATAGGCTGAACAACTTGAAGTATGTCGAGACGGCCTTTTTTTTTTTGGATGTGCCCACTCATTACTCATTGAACGTGACGGGGACAGTACGGTAGATACCGGGTGCGAACAGTGCCATGAAAACGGCCGTTGCCTTCGCATTCCATTCCAATTCCGGTTCCTGTCTCGCCGGGTCGTGACCACCCTCGCAACGCACCCAAGTTTGACATGGACACCGGGGTGCTCCATGCTCCATGCTCGTCGGTACATGTCGTACGAACCGACGCGTACCGTCGTCGAGTGGTACTACTATACTTGGTCTAGCCTTTGTAAGACCAAAAATATACCATCCCTATATCATGTGTGTACTTGTCATGTCGTCGTACTCCGAAGTCACTGACATGTTTGAAACGCGTGGACAGTGGACACATGCTGTTTGATTTTTTGATGCGATCACACGTGATTATGTAAGCATCGATACTCCGATCTCCTTTTGATATAATTCGACCATAGTCGAATCCGACACGGACGTGAACGCGTGAACGTGTATGTCGCGCCACACTCGAACTGCATCACGTATCATCCCCAGTGAAAACTGGGTGTGGCCTGGTAGGGCCACAAAGGACCGCATGTTGGACCGGCCATTTCCGTGTGATGTATATCATCCATCATGCGTCATCAAACGAGTTGTACATGTTGAAACAACCATCTGGGACCGAGCGCTTGAACTGACACTTGTCCAAACTATCCAAACACTGTCGCGTGGCGTCGCACTCGAGCGTCGAGGGGTTTCAAACTTGAAGCTCTACATATTCGAATTCGCGTCGATGTTATCGGCAATGCGCGTACGGGAATGACAACGGCAAACTTGCTCGACTCGACTTCACGGTTATCGTATTATGACGTCGTAGGTAGATTTCTCGATACGTTTCATGTGTCAACTTGGCACCGTAGCGGGCGGGACTCCGATGCCAGCGGGTTCAGAGTACAAACAAAAATAAAAAGAAACAAGGTAGAAAAAACAAGGATAGGATACACGCTCGGTTTCTGTTTCTGTTTCTGTTTCATGACATACAACCTCCCTACACACGACGACTACGAGTAACGACGACAGCATAATACATCGAGTCCAGCGACCAGCCACTAAGGGGCTGGATCGTGTCTAGCTGCATTCTTTGGTATAATCTCTACGTTTGGGATGGATAGGGAAAAGGCTCGAGATAGCAAGCTTGCGATTAAGAACAAAAGACGTGAGAGAAAAGAGAAAAGGGAACAAGACGTGCAAGCATCGTCTGTGTTGTCGTGGGGATTAAGCGGAACGTTATAGTTTGGAACCGCGATGAGAGATAAACGTGACGCAGAGAAAGAAAAAAAAAAGCAGATCGACACGAGATCAGTAATGGACCACAGGGAGGCGACGACCGGCAACTGGTAAAAATCGCTAGGACTTGGACGCAGGTTTGGGTGCGGTCGTAGTTCCGGGCGCTGGAGGCGCGGATAGGATAGGTGGTTGATGCGCGGGCTGAGGCGCCGATCCTTCCTGCGCCTTCGCTTCCTCTTGCTCGGGTTCACTTGCGCCAGTGTCCTCCTCGACGGGTTTCATCGCGTCCACATCCGACTTGGCGATCGGGCTCTCGTTCCCGCCAGTGATCTGGAGTTGGGCGTATCGTCGGCGGACAGCCTCTTCCTCCTCCGCACGGCGTACGACGTCTATCTCGCCCTGGACAACGATCCCGTCGAGCCATTGGTGATGGATCAAGTCGGAAGCTTTGGCTCTCCTGTCCGGGTAGAGACGCACCATCGGTGATAAGAAGGCGGCAATTGCATCTGCTTCTTCTTTCGGGAACAGGTACTTGTCATGCAAGACACACTCGAGCGGCCAGAAACGTAACTTGTTGATATGCCGTAATTCACCTACGATGGAGGTGACACTGTGAGCGAAACGCAAGACGCGCGAGCAAATTTTTTGGTGAGCACACGCACCCTTGCGACTGAAAAATTCTGAGCTGTATTTACCGGAAAACGCGATCACTTTCGGGAACTCGCCGACAAGCTCCATGATCTGGGCGATGTGGTCATCGTCTTTACTGTAACGTGACCCAGAAGCCGGATCGAACAGATAGTCTCCACCCGTGATGAGCTCAAAGATCTGTCCATGTGCACGATCGGTCAGATGAGGATCGCATGGCTCTACGTGAGAAAGCCGTCTCTCACCACACACGCGACGCTCCAAATGTCGGCGCTCGCTCCCCACTTTGCGCCAAGAATAACTTCGGGACAGCGGTACTGTCGAGTCTGAATGTCATCCGTAAAATGGTGTTCCGTCCATGTCGCTAAAGGGATGTGACATGAGTGATCGAGGAAAAAGTTGGTGAGCAAAAACGTACCATTTCCTAGATCCGCAATCTTGACTGTAATCTTCTCCATGCCTTCGAGGCTCGAGGACAGTGATGTATCGGCGAAGCTTGGTTGAGGCGATTCTCTGGACATGATGGATGTAGAATGTTTGGGGTCTGAGGGAATTGGATCACCTGAACCAGCAGGCTTCGTGGTCGATGAAGTTGGTGGGTTTGAAGACGAGGAACTAGTCGTGGGATGGTTAGGCGCCATCTGGGTGAGCAGTGATGGTCCTGGCGGGTGCGCTGGGTGAGGTGATTCCATCTTGTTAAATCCAGGGTCTAGGGTAACGTCGGATATTCGTTCTGCGGTGGTCTCGGTAGAGTCCGCTCTCCTGGAACTTGAACTCGCTTCCGCGGTGCCCACGGCAGCGGTGAGAGCGGATCCGGAGGGATTCTCTTTCGAGACAGAGCTTGACCCGAAGGAGCCTGGCTTCGATGTTGCTTCACCATCTATTTTGCTCATGCCAAACGCGAGTTTGTCAAACTTGGGACTGCTACCAAAGGACAAGGACGAGGACGGGGATGGGAGGGGTTGTGACTCAGTTATGAAGACTGACTCTGAGCGTGGCGTCTGATTACCTCCACGGCCTTTGGAAGGTGGCACGCCAATTATACGCGACGGAGGAGGTGTGGTATTGGCAGAGGCCTCAGCGTCAATGATAGCCTCGACATCGTCAATACAGACGAGGACATTTTCTGGCTTCAAGTCTGTGTAGAGAGTCATTCTCCAGCCATGTATTGCTCCCCCCCAAATGCACTAACCGGTGTGGATGACACCGCAACAGCGGTGCATGTAATCTAAACCGAGCAACACTTGCTTGGCTATTTGCTTGACTAGAGGCATGGGGACGCCCTTGTTCTGATGCCGTTTGATGAGGCCAAGAAGATTCTCGCCAAGGACCTCGAAGACCATGCAGACGTGCGTGCCATTCGGCCCCTTGTGTTTAAAGTGGTCGAGGAAGGATATAACATGGGATCTGCCGGGGTGGGTTTGTGACGGGGAAGACGGTGGATTTGGGTTCTCAGGAGTGAGCTGAACCGGGGGGGTGGAGGAGGTGATGAGACGTTGTAGGAGCTTGATTTCGTCCAGTGCGGTCTCCGTGTATCGCGGGGCGGATTTAACCACTTTGAGGGCGACATGGCGATTCAGCCTGATTGTCGGATAAGATAAAATACAAAGTAAGAGATAGGATCACGATGGCACCAGCGCTTGCTTACTTTGTGTCCCTGGCGAGCCAGACGGTTGAAAAATGGCCCCAACCGAGTTTTCTGACTACGAGATACCTACCGTCTGAAAAGGTATCGCCAATGTGGACGGGGTGATAGCCTCCTTTGACGTAGTCTTCCCAGTCCTCTTCCTCCTCTGTCATGATGGATTGTGAATAAGACGTATAGGAACCGTGAGACATGATGAATTTAAGTTCGGGTATGCTGTAAACGCAAAAAAAACGATAAGGCCTCGCTGGATGCACAGCGATAAGGAGGTTCGGAAATTCTGATAGATAAGCTTACCGCCGGTCTATTAGGGTATGTGGTGGATCAAGGGTTTGTGAACACGAGCAAGGGCTCGCTCGCCGTCTAACACGACGCCGACAGAGAAACAGCCACGGGTAGACTTTTTCGCTACCGACCTCAAGCCCGTCGCTGCACACTGCAAAGCTTCGATTGCGTTTCCATATCGGGAAATCACAGGTTTCCGTCTGGCTGACTAAGCGGATCCGTCGGCTACAGAAAATAATCCATCCAGACATTGGAGAGTCCAGTTTTTGTTCCCACTGAGTGTTGTTTATTTTCCAAGTCGTTGCCAAACACTGCTAGGTCATTCTTTTTTTTTTTTTTCAAGTGAGTATCGTTCCAAGGCAGCGGTTTGTCAGTAGGATTAAATGACCAAGGGACGTTTCATCCTCTGACACCGTGACCTGGACCCGCTCAAACCCGGACAAGACCCCACCCACGCGACTGTATAGCCCTTCAGCATAAAACGTACTCGAATGTTGATGTAGAGATATCCTACACCCGCCGTATTCGCTGACACGTGTCTTGCCTCGTGTATCGCGGCACCCCGACAGTCCCATGCGTTCACGATTGATCCTGATCTGCCTGATGGTCAGACCCGCACAAGGCTTGTATCTTCCACGAATTGACTCGGATACCATGTACAGGCCACGTGTTTTGGGCATGACTTGGCCCGCATAATCATAAAATGACGTCTTCCCTCAGCGCTTGCACTCGCTGATAGTTAATTACGATCTTTCAGTGGTTCTCTCTGCTGGAGTACACGAGGCACGCCTCCTGACGTCCGTCCCCGCGCTCTGTTTGTGCAACGTTTCATCCCGCAGCACCACCTTTCACTAGCACTCCCTCCCAGTTGCTGTGGTGCTGTGTCAAGCTTCACTTTCCCAGACACTTGACCGTACTGATGTACGATGTTACCTGCTGATCTCGACGACGAACAAAGGTACTGTGGCTCCCTTGGTCCCCTAGGTGCGATACTGTACTGATATCCCATAATAACCAAGGGCTCACCTCGCTCATGAGCATCCCAACGATCTCGATTCCACCCCATCCTCGCCGTCGTCGTCGGGAACACCCACGTTCTTTGACTCACGTCGTCGTTCAAAACCGACATCACGTCATCGCTCACACACTACCACAGATGGGTCTAGCAGCAGCCACCTCCTAGCACGCCTCGTCTCCCGTGAGGAAGAAGTCCGCGAAATCAATGCCGCTCTCGCCGTTACCTCTGAACGTCTCGAAGGAGAATCATCCCGCGCAAACGCCGCAGAACGTCGTGCCCTTGATTACTTTCATCGTCTGCGCATCGCAACCGAGAACCGAGAACATGCGGAACACGAAGCGGCAAGACTCAGAGAAGAACTCAAGCTGTACAAGCTACAACTCGAGAATGCGCAGAAAGAGATCTTCCGAGCTCAAGATATCATCGATCAGGTGGCTTCCCAGCGGAACGAGGCGGAGGCGGAGGCTGCAAGAGCCAGAACAAAGGCAAGAAAGCTGCAAGAGGAGAAGCTTGTCATGCTTGCGCGTGAGGAGGGCCGCAGGATGGGATATAGGGAGGGATTATCCATGGGTCGCAGGATAGGTTATGACGAAGGTACCCCAGAACAGTACGATGACGACGAGAACGTTCTCCAACCCGGCGAAACGGATGAAGAACGTGATGATCCACGATCCCACATTCAGCTACGCCCAGGTGCATCAATTCGACACCCACCGTACGTCAATGCTTGCGCTACACGTTCTTCGTTACCCACGCTGATTACAGAACGCGCTCTGAATCGGCGCCGCCTGTACGTATGTCCGACACCACCCTACATGCGCCACCACTTCCTGTCCCATCGCCCGTCCGCGTCCACACGCCTTCTCATGGCCATCGTACGTCCTCTCCCTCTCGCGGACCCGATGAACCAGAAACCATTCGCCCGATACCGATCCAACATAGCCCGATCGTATCTCCTCGGCCGATCAGTGTCCCTATCGATGACGGATGGATCCCAAGAGCCGATTCTCGCACATCTTACATATCTATTCCACCCCCGTACGAACTCCAACGCATGCACTCACCCGGTTCCGTCGCCGCTGAACTCCAGGATCGTCGACCGACCCCTCAATCAGAGCCTACCCCAGTCCCGCCGCCCGGCCGGTCGCGCGACTATAGCTATCAGCCGTCCGCTCCGCCACCTGTTCCGCGTGGCCACACGCCCTCGCTTGCATCTCGTGCTTCCACTCAGGTCTCGCAATACGATATCGTGAACAATCGTCCTGGGAGTTCGTTGCGGCACGAGATCTACGCCGGGAGAGCGAGGAGGGGGAATCATCCCTCCAGGGAGAGTACATCCCGAAACGAACATCGCGGTCAAGAACGTCGCCATTCCAGCAGGACAGAAGCAGAAAACATCGCCGAACAATGGCGCGGAGACCCTGATCCCGCTTCGCCGCCGCGGAATCCATCACGTTCGTATGTAAGTGTGCCTCTACCCTTTCTCCACTAGCCACGTTGACACTTGGGATGTCCGCCGAAAGACACCAGCCCCAATTCCCCATCCACACCGACCGCCCAACAATTATTATCGACCACGGGAGATCGTGACGCCGTCGCCCCTCGGGGACGTCGACGAACGGTCTCGTACGCCCGTTCCAACTGAACCCACAGCATTACGCCCGCATCCGCCGTTGGACGACCCTGCGTCCAACGCCGCACGCGCCCGCACGCCAGTCGAGTATTTCCGCCAGCGCCAGCGCCAACGTCCTGCATCTGGAGGTAGCGGCAGCATTCCCAACATCATCGTTCAGTCACCGGTGAGTATCCCTGTTCTCGCGCACGCGCCTCACTCACAGTTTGCCGTCTGCCTTTACGTACACGGGCGTTCAGTCCGAACCTGATACGACCATGTCGCCGACTGCGACGATGACGCAACCAGAGCTTTTGAGCCCCGAGGCTGCTAATCGGCCGTTGCCACAGGACGATGTGAGCCAGCACCAGCACCAACACCAACACCAACATTATCACCATCATCCTCCATCTACATCTCAATCTCAGCCTCACCCCCAATCGCACCACCGCCACCATTCGCACGACGCCGTCCCGCGTTCCGGGACACCTTATAGCCCCTTGCCAGTAGGCTTTGTCCCCTACCCACCCGGATATGGCACGACGTCCAGCACAACGTCCCACTCCAAGTCTGGTCCCGAACGGGACCCTCGTCGCGCGTATGCCAACCCCACTCCGCACTCGAACTCGGGCGCGGACGTGGGTCGGTCCCAGAACGGGTATGTGAGAACGCGCACACACGGGTACGACGCTTCGCCGGTGCCGGCGGGAGTGACGTACCCGGCGCCGCCTGTTCGTCCACATACGTCGCATCGGCATCATAGGGATAGGGATAGAGTTAGAGAGGGGGGTCAAGATTGGGACCGGGACAGGGACAGGGACAGGGAGAGAGATCGAGACGTTCGCGACTGGGATTGGGAGCGGGAGCAGGACAGGGATTGGGAGAGGAGGCGCGACCCGGCGAGGGACTATCACCGTGAACGCGAGCGCGAGAGAAATCGAGACAGAGACAGGGCGCAAGACACCGAGGGTACGGGACTCGACGAGGAACTGACGCGATCGCCTGCACCTCTTCAACGACCGATCTCTCTCTTTGATTCAGACGAGGCGTGACGAACGACTCGTTGATTTACATCTTTTGGTGCCGTTTTGCTTTTCCAGGTATGACGACGTATGCCCCCCCGTATGTCCATGATCCACTTGTAAGTTGTTGTCATGCCCTCCTTTTTTTACTTCTATGCACCCCCCCCACACCTGATTCTTTTCTCGGTTTGCATTCTCGTTGATTATTGGGTTTGATAAGTATAGCATGTATACTATGGACGGCCAAGACCGGGTCCCTTGCCGCGTCGTGTATTGTAGTTGCAGTTCTCCGAGTGTAGTGTATGTATATCGCCTCTGGTGTTCGCTCGATCTAGCCTCTCATGTATGTAGGACTTGGTCTCTGACTGTTAGAACTTGTAAACGCTACTCACTGTTTTTCTACATACTATGTACCATGCACTTTTAGCTGGATATAAACAAGGATTTTGATTGTCGACACGTTTTCGCTCGACGATGCCGGTAGGTTTGCTTGTCCAAGGTAAACTCGGTAGCACTTGTGTACGACCCACTCCGTGACATCACCGTTGACGATCGTACGTATCGCTGTTCGAACATTCAAGTTTGTTTCAGTTTTGTCTAAAATCAGCCAAGTAATAATTGCGTGTCTATAATCGAGAAAACTTCTTCGAGCATGCGAATAATGCACTTAAAACTGAGCGCCTGTCTGGATTCCCAACAGGCTAAGGAAAAACCGGGGCTGCACAACACAACAACGTGTTCTCACAAGTTGTGATGCACGCATTCCACAGGTGCGGGTGCCATCTCTGTCTGTGAGCCCATGATGTTGATTCCCTTAGACGATGCTTTCTAATCGATCTCACCAATCAGGTCACTCGGGAAGGTCATGACCCAGTCGCATCTGGTGGATTCGCGGACATCTACCGAGGGATGCTTCGACAAAACAATGGACAGCCTATCAAAGTGCGCTTCTCTTTTGTGGTCAACAATACGACTAACAAACACCTTTACCTCAGGTTGCCATCAAAGCCATCAAGACTTACTCGGGTGAGGACGGCAACTTTTCCAAGAAGCAAAAGGTAATGCGTTGTTCACTTCCCGCCCACCCGCTCACACCATTCTCTTGTCGTACCAATGGGACTGACCTTGCGACTCTCACAGCGTCTTCGACGGGAGATCAAAGTGTGGCTGAACCTCAGACATGCCAACGTCTTACCTCTCTTCGGAACAACCGTGGGATTTGGCCGATTCCCTGCCATGGTGTGTCCCTGGGTGGAGAACGGCACCTTGACGGTGTATCTCGAGGACCGTTATCATAGTCTCTCTGCGATTAAAGTCCTTGGTCTAGTAAGTCTGAACTTGTCGGGGACGCGGACCTAACTCCAGTCCCTATAGCTCGACAATGTCGCCTCTGGTTTAAGTTATCGTGAGTGTGCCAGATTGTGTCATGTCTGAACCACCGCTATTCCAGATAACATCTTTTATAGTCCATTCACGTTCTGTCGTGCACGGTGACTTATCGGGTGTACGTATCGTCGTGTCCAAATATGATCGCGCTACCCCATTGACCTCCACACTCCAGTCGAACGTTCTTATCCGTGAAAACGGGAGGGCGTGTATCGCCGACTTTGGTCTATCAATGTTATTGACCGAACTCGGGGGATCAACGTTCGCCGCGTCTTCCCACGCGCGAGGCACGCTACGTTGGACAGCTCCCGAGTTGCTTGACCTCGAGGTACCCGAGGATGGCATGGAAGAGGAATCGCAGCGCGTCGCGCCTACGACACAAAGTGACGTGTATTCGTTTGGGAGCATCATGTTACAGGTCCGTCGGACCCACTGTCTTCCATAGCAAGCGCACCACGCGTTCTCTTACGCGTGTTGGACAGGTTCTGAGCGGCAAGATGCCGTACCATTATTACAAGCGCGAAGCGCAAGTTGTACATGCAGTTTCGAGAGGGATGAAACCGAGACGGCCGAGCAGTACGTTCACGACTGAGCGTCGGTGGATGTTCATACAACAGTGTTGGTCTACCATGGATATCGACTCGCGCCCTTCGAGCGAGGAGATAGCAGAGTTTATCGAAGAGGAGCTTACTGATTGCCGGACGCCCCCCGAGGATGTCGACTTCCTACGGCCACTCTTGGCCATCCAAATCGGACCCACTGCAATACGTCCGCACCCGCCGCTGGACGAACCCGTGCGCATCCCAGACACCGTCGTCGAGCCACTAGTGAGCACCGCTGTTCTCGCACGTGCGCCGCGCTTACAAAGTTTACTGTCTGCGCTTGTACCAGCCCGAACCTAGCACGACCGTGTCCAATTCACCGGCATTTTTGTACCTCGAGGCTGTTGATCAGCCATTGCCGATGCCATTCTCTTCATCCGACACCGTTACTCCTCAGCCATCGCGCTTCGCTCCCTATCCACTCGGACACTGCATGATGTCCACTTCCAATGCCAACCCTGGTCCCGGAAAGGACTATGGTCGCACGTATTCCAATCCCTCCCCTGATCACAATCCAGTTCCGGGTTGGCCCCGGAATGGCTACGTCTGGACGCACATGCAGAACGTGTCGACTTCGATGGACCGCACGCTGGGTGGGATGTACGAAGCTGTGCCGTACTCACCACGGCCGGTCCGTCCACATGCGTTGAATAGGGATCGAGAGACGGAATGGGACAGTGATAAATATTGGGATGGAGACAGGCAAAGTTCCATGAACGATGACGTTCACAGGACCACGCGTGTCCCCCAACCAACGCCACCCAGGTCAGCTCGTACCAATAACCTTTATTACCACTCTCACGAAAAACATCGTTTTAGATCATCGAGGTCTGTGACAGCATCTTCCACGGAGCCTTTGGTTGCAGGTCATAACGATCAGGTCGTGCAAATGCCAATAATAGCCGCTCAACCAGTTTCCCAGGGAGCTCTTTCTCATTTTGTCGCATCAGCGGCATTCAGTGGGCATCCCCCGGAATTGCAAGCGCTTGCGAAGCAACGGTACGTGCTCCCAGTAACAGCACAAGCCACCGTGGCCAGTCAGACGTCCGCCGGACTACCACCACCAGCATCCACTCAACTCACCGTGGACAACGGATCAGTGGCAACGCAGTCTGCCGTTGTACAGCTCTGTGAAACGTCTGACGTACCTCTGTGGGCCGACATTTGCAGTCGAGGCTCGAATTTCCTGTGGACAAAGGAGAACTTGGAAAATATTGAGGTGCTCAAAGCATGGAGGTATTTCACCCAGGATCCTCATTTCAAGGTTCGTGGTCTGGTTTGTCCGATGGGGCGTCTGGCTCAACGCGTCTGACAATAGGATGTCGATGTCAACACGCTGTGTACCGAGTTTACAAAGATGGCTAGGTGTGATGGGACAAGGATCGTGCTAGAGCCCGAGAGTATCGATCAGTTACTGGAGCAGTTTGAAGTTATGAAACTGCAACCATAGATGTTGACGTGGCAGGCATCATCCTATCGTCCGAGTTCGTAGTCGTAGACGTAGACGACTGCAGGGGAGTAGGCATCGCGTCTTGTTTATTCCTTGCTGTCTTTTGCTCGTTCATGTGTGCCATCTGGCTCGTTAGCATTTTCGCCTGTCGAGATCATACTAGTGGCCTTGAGCCAGCAGAGTTGATGTGTTGAGAACACCCAGCTCGCTTCTCGAGCGAGACTCGGAACTCGTGCCAGTGGGAGTCCCCTGTATTAGTGCTTGATCCTACACAGTGAATGTGAACGGTTTCATGATAGACGGAGAGAAGAGGCAGTAGCCCACAAGTGTGACCGCAAGCGCAGGCCTCAGCCGAGATTGACCGCCTGGTCAACGAGCCTGCGACAAAGCGAACGACGTGATCGCAAGTTGGTGCCACAGCCAGAGCCAAGGCCAGTGATTGTGACGTCATATTTTCCCCATGGGTAAGATAATAACAGTCGAGAATCTAGGAGGCTAGCCACGAACCTTTATCACCATGCTGCCTGCCCAGAGTGCTCCCGTGCTCCCTATCTATGTGCATGATCAGTCAAGACAGTACTATGCAAAACAATGTGACTTTGTCCTCACACTGCTGGCTGTCTCAGTATCCCAGAGTACTGTCATCATAAATGCCTCTCTTCTCCTTGACTCTACCACAGAAAACTTGTTGGGATTGCTTGGATGCTGGGTGGGGTTTACAGCAATCACAGTGATGATTTTCCTGCAGGGTATCCAATTAGCACACAAAGATGACAGCCAAGTCTTTATCTATTGCACAATCTTTGCTGTTGTTGTCTTGGCAGTGGAACCTCTGGCTGCTTGGACATTCTGGGGTGATCAATACTGTATGTTTGTTACAATTTTTATTCCACCATGACAGCCATGTACTGATCTTGCTGAGCAGTGCAAAACTTTAGTGACCCAGACATTTGGCATATCTCTGCAATGCTAGTCATGCTTGGTGGCCAAGGACTTGCTCTATTTGTGCTTGACTTAGCTTATTGTGAGATGGCATCATGTGCAATGATTAATAGGGATGGGCCTCTGGGAGGACAAGGAACTTTTTCTGGTTATCATTATGGTAGGCATTCTTCAACTAACATTATAATATCATCTCATCCTACCAGGTACAATTACTGGACAAGCAAGTCGACAGAGATAAATGAGAAGGTCCCTATGTGTGAGCTGGAATTGGTTTGATTATATTGTCTTGTAGTATTACTTGTAGTATGTGACTGGTCATATCTAATGTCATGCTTTCTCTCTCTCCACATCCAACTTTATTGTCAGTATTACCTAGTACCACTGCTTGCCAATGGTATTTTTGGCACCAGGTGTGTCACAAAGCAGACAAATGAGATACATGGTCACAAGAGCATATACATTGGTGGCAGAAGGTGCACAACATGTAATGGCCCAGAGCATGTGCTCCTGATATGCTTGCCAGAATCATGTACATACTTGTATCACCCATCATCTTCTTGAGCTTCCTGCTCAGGCAGTAACCTCATGCTTAGCAGCTAGTACATGCTGGCATATGCAATCCACAACCCCAGATGTCAATGGGCTTTTGGTTTGCATTCACAATCAGCAGCATCAGCCCTCTTCTAGTTGGGTGTCCTGGACAGGGCACAGAACCTACTATATGATTAGCTGCTAGCCGAAGGTCCTGAGTGGTCTGGAGCGAGCAGTAGATGACCATATGCCCGCAGCCCGGAAGCTCGCGAGAATCTTGAGAGCGCCGTGCGATCATAGCTGCAGCTTGTGAAGACAAGACGGGCCATAGAGAAAATCGCCAAAAATTATATTTGTACATCAAATTTCGCATATACAGAAAAATCGAAGCAAATACCTCCCCGTCGAAAGCAAAGCAGTGAATGGACAAATAACGACAGGAACGAATGTCAGCCGTCGCAGCTATTCTGGCACTCATCGTGGGAGAGGTATCAAACGAGAGATCACAGCTTCCGTTAGGTTGATCGAGGCGGGTACATGTGGCGTCGTTCAGTTTGGTGAGTAATAGGTCGGTCCACCCCCAGCGCCGGTACCGTTGGTAGGCGGCTTCCACGAGACATAGTTGTTGGGATTCAACGGACCAGGGTATGTGCCTGTCAGGTTCAGGAGCGGAAGGTTATGGGTCGTGAGGCCGTTGTTCTGGTACCCGGTCTTATCCGCAACAAAGGCAAAGACGTCTAACATGACAATGAATGTTAGAGTCGAAGCAAGGGTATCAAGAGATGAAGCATACTGTTAGCGGTCTTGTTGGTGTCCTGACGGCCGAGGTTGTCGAGACTCCAATTGTTTTGGACGGTAGATAGGCTAATCAAGTCATGTGAGCAAATGCGTTTGGTCAATATGAACAGCGCTAGTCCTGCGTACGTCGAATAGTGGGTATAGAATGTATCATCAGTTGTGTTCCTGAGGTTTTCTGGGATGACGCCACCAAGCAGGAGGCTAAATATCCGGTTGTTGACGGTATAGGTTTCGTTCCTAAGGTAAAGAAAAAGTATGCGCATAAGTTCCTTTGTCCTAGAATTCATCGTACTCGTCAAAGGTCAACAAAATGAGCGTCCTGGGAGTGTTGAAGTTGGGGTTCTCGAGTAATGGGACTAGCCAGTAGTTGAGCCAGGAACCAGCATAGATGACACTGGTATCGTGTCCATCGCTGTGATAAAGTTAGGGTACTGGCAAAACTGTCAGATAGAGCGACGCACTCTAGCAGGTTAGGCGTGATAAATATCCACTGAGGGAGCGCGTCGTTGTCAACCTAGATTGCGTAAGCAAAATGTCAACGAAAAAAAAAAAACGTCACCTACATCAACAGCGAAATCGTTGAAGTTCCTGATACGAGCACCACGCGTGGCGTTCATACCAACCGAATCATAGATAACCAAGGGGTTGTGCTTACGCACGTAGTAGGTATATTCATCAGGATTAGTGTAGCTGTAGCCTTGGTATCCATCTGTGGGCATGTTTTCTAGGTAGGATGACCAGCTGATACCGTTCGACTCCAAGAGGTCGACAATTGTCGAGACGTTGCTGGGAATACGAACAAGATCGTCACTTGCGAGTCCGAAAAAGTCGCCTCCGACGGATGCGATGTAGTTGGGCTCGCTGGGGTGGGTCACGGCATAGTAACTGGTGAGAAGGATGCCCTGGGCGGTCAAGTGCTTGAAGACGGGATCCGCGAGGGCGGTCACAAAGTCGGCGTTCTCGAGCCAGATTTGAATGAAGCGGTCAAAGACCCTGCCAGGCACGCATGGAGTGTTGGTGATGGTGTCATTGGAATAGCCGACGTAGAAGGGAGACTGGTCTGTCGGACTGTAAAGCAATGTCAATGCTATGATGATGAAGACATGTAGCAGGCTGAGCTTACGCTGCAGCAGGAGCAGTGAAGGTCTTTGGTGGCTGCCGAGCTGCGAGAGACCCCAATGCTGCTCCAAGAAGGAGCACGTATTTGGTGAGCATGCTGGTTGAACTTTTGCAGTTGGCAAACGAGGTGACCTCTTATATACCCCTCGGCAAGCAACCCGCGATTGAGATGCGGCATTGATTTGGTCTCAGTTCCGTGGGGTTCTGAAGTATGTTATGTACAGTGCTCATTGTAGCTTCAACGTGCAAGAAGGTTGTTTGTTCCAGTTTCGGCCTGTTTTCGCAGTATTGCTAGAGGAGGGAAGATACGTACGGTACCTCCCAGGCTCCCACAGCTTTGAGCAAGCGAATAATGTACTGGAAACTGAGCGCCTGTTTCGTTCCCCAGCGGGTTGAGGCAAAACCGGTGTTGCACAACACGACAACGTGCTCTCGCAAGTTGTGATGCACATATCTCATAGGTAGATGACACCCGTACCTATGATCTGTAAGCTCATGGTGATGAATGTTGCCTCAGGGGTCGCTTTCCGAATGATCTCACCAACCAGGTCACCCGGGACGGTCGTGATCCGGTCGCATCTGGTGGATTCGCGGATATATATCGAGGGATGCTTCGAGACAATGGGCAGTCCATCAAGGTGCGCTTTCATGTTGCGATCAACAAAGCACTTTCGAGACACCGTCACTGCAGGTTGCCATCAAAGCCATCAAGACCTACTCGGGCGAGGACGGCAAATTTCCAAGAAACAAAAGGTAGTGCACCGTTCACTCTCAGTTTACCAGTTCGCTCTCCAGTGGGACTGACCCGGCAAAACGGCACAGCGTCTTCGGCGGGAAATCAAAGTGTGGCTGGACCTCAGACATGACAACGTTTTACCGCTCCTCGGTACTACCATGGGTTTCGGCCAATTCCCTGCCATGGTGTGTCCCTGGGTGGAGAATGGCGCACTGACGTCTTACCTCAACGACCGTCATGATAGTCTCTCGCTGATTAAGATCCTTGGTCTAGTAAGTTGCCTGGTAACCTCGTGGGGAAACGGACCTAACCCTAGTCCCTATAGCTCAACAATGTTGCTTCTGGCCTACAGCATCGTGAGTGCGCCAGATTGCGTCATATCTGGATTACTCAATAACATATTTTATAGTCCATTCACGTTTTGTTGTGCACGGCGACCTATCGGGTGTACGTATCATCATACTATATATAATCACGTTACATCATTGACCTGTACTCTAGTCAAACGTTCTCATTCAGAAAGCGGAAGAGCATGCATTGCCGACTTTGGTCTATCGATGTTGTTGACCGAACTTGGTGCATCGACGTTCGCCACGTCCTTCCATGCACGGGGCACCTTACGATGGACAGCTCCTGAGTTACTTGACCTCGAAGTGCCCAAGGATGACGTTGATGACGACTCACCACGCGTGTCGGCCATGACACAGCGACGTGTATTCGTTCGGGAGCATTATGTTCCAGGTCCGTCGAACCCACTCCCTTCTACGCACCGGACTGCACGTTCTCACATGCGTGTTGGATAGATTCTGAGTGGCAAGGTGCCCTACCATTATTACAGGCGCGAAGCACAGGTCTTGCATGCAATATCAAAAGGGAAGACGCCGAGACGGCCGAGCAGCGCGCTTGTCACGGAACGTCGATGGATGTTTATACAACGGTGTTGGTCTGCTGTGGATACTCTGCGTCCTTTGAGCGAGAAGATCGTGGAATTTACCGGAGAGGAGCTTGTTGGTCACCGACCGCGGGACATAGTCGCGCCTCTGCAGGTCGAGGACGTCGACGCACGGCCTCGCACGCGCGTCCTGGTCGAATCTACTGCAACACGTCCACAACCTCCACCGGATGAGACACCAGCCCCAGCTCCCACTCCGTATCGACCATCGCACTTTCATTACCGATCACGGGAAATTGTGACGCCCGAGGACAGTGTCGACCCATGGCGTCGCACGCACATACCGGTCGAATCTACTGCAACACGCCCGCGCCCGCCACCGGATAACCCCCGCTCCAACCCCGCACGCACAAGCCCGGCACGCGAACGTCTTCGCCTGCACTCTCTCCAGCAGCTTCGCCAACGTCCGGGTTCGAGGGACAGCGACAGCGACAGCAGTGTTCCCGAAATCAACGTTGAGCCACCGGTGAGCACTCCCGTTCTTGCACATGCGCCGTACTGAAAATGTTTGCTGTCTGCGTTTGTGCGGGTTTGCAGTCTGGACCTGAGTCGACTGGATCCGAGTCACCGGAACTTGTCCCACTGGCTCTTTTGAGCCCCGAGGCCGCTAATCGACCATTGCCGCAGGACGATCATGCAGGCAGGAACCTGTGGCCCATTACTATCGAACCTAAGACGACCAGGATCCGAACAGATATACCACTTGTGACCCCCGGGTTTAATCGATCATTGCCATTGCCGGAGCTGGACTCTAAAGACGTTACTACCCGGACTCCCTGGGCGCCTTCTTTTCCTTGGCGACGAGGCATTATCCCCCTTCCAAGCGTAAGGCCCACGTCCACCTCCAATGCCAAGTCCAGTCTCAAAGGTGACCATCGTCGCGTATATTCCAATCCCTCTTCCAACCCGAACCCGAACCCGAACCCAGATCCTAGTCGGTCCCAGGACGGTTCAAGTTATGTGCGGACACGCACGCAGAATCTGTCGATGTCGATGGGACCTACGGTGCCAACGGGTGGGACGCAGGAGGCTGTGGCATACCCAGCACCGCCGGGGGTGAAGTACCCAGCGCCGCCCGTTCGTCCAGAGTACAAGGATAGCAGAGACCATGATCGGGAATGGGACAAAGATCGAGATCGAGATAGATATAGGGACAGGGAAAGAGTGAGGGACGGAGAGAAGGATAGTGCCAGGGATCCCATCACCCGCGATTGGGCTACAAGACTGAACGAGGACCTGACGCCACCGCCTGCACCACTCCTACGGCCCATCCCACTTTTCCACTGAGATGAGGAACTGACGCGATCGCCACTTCCCCAAACTAGCTGACTTGCTGATTCATTTCAGACGGGCGACAACAAATTATGAATATAGTTTGCTAGTGACAGGTTTATTTAGTAACGGGCAGTCAGGTTATTCTATTTATTCTGTATTGCAGCACCATGTCCAATGTATATCATTTGCGGTTGCCAGATACAAGGAAAAGTTTTCTTTCGGTGGCTGTCGACACGTTTCGCTCGACGAGCTTGTTCAAAAAGGTAAGTAGAGTACAAAACGCGCGCATTCACTGGCGCAATACCATCTCTACAAGCCACTGCAGATTTGTTCACCACAAGGCTCGCCGTCAAGAGTACGTCGCTCGTGCTTCGTACTCGATCACCCAGCGATCGATCTGATCATCCCAGTTTAGACACCGCGATCCTGTCGAGTGCGAGCACGATGCGCACGAGGTCCTTTGGACTTGCCAAACGAAAGTGGGTCAGCTCCGTCGTTCTTGTGCAACGACAGGGACAACTGCACGACCTAGCTCCACGTCCGCTTTCAACCATCTTGCAATTGGTTGACTTTATGTGCTGTACGTGAGAGTTGTTTGTTCAAGTCTTGGCCTATTTTCGCATTGTTGCCTAAAATTAGCCAACAACGTCCTAGACTGAGCGCCTGTGTCGTGTTCCATCAAGCTGAGGTATAACCAGTGCTGCACAACACAACAACGTGTTATGATACACGCATCCAATAGGTACGGGTGCCGTTTCATTGTCTGAGCTTATGTTGATTGCTGCTTGCAGCGGATGCTTTCCGAATGATCTCACCAATCGAGTTACTCGGGACGGTCATGATCCAGTCGCATCTGGTGGATTTGCGGATATCTATCGGGGGGTGCTTCAAGACAATGGACAGTCCATCAGCGTGCACTTCCATTTTCTGATCATCAAAACACTTCGCTGACACTGTCACCGCAGGTTGCCATCAAAGCTATCAAAACTTATTCGGGTGAGGATGTCAATCTTTCCAAGAAAAAAAAGGTAATGTTCACTCTCAACTGACTTGTTCAGAATACTCTCCAGTGGGACTGACCCGCGAATCTCAGCGTCTTTGGCGGGAGATCAAAGTGTGGCTGGATCTCAGACATGATAATGTTTTACCGCTCCTCGGTACTACCATGGGTTTCGGCCGATTCCCTGCCATGGTGTGTCCTTGGGTGGAGAATGGCGTACTAACGTCCTATCTTGAGGGCCGTCATGGTAGCCTTTCTGTGATCGAGATTCTTAGTCTTGTAAGTCCATCGGTAACCTCCGAGTCGTTGTGGGGAACCCAAACCCTAGTCCCTATAGCTCAACAGCGTTGCCTCTGGCCTGCAGTATCGTGAGTGCGCTACATTGGGTCCATCTTCTACTGCCAATTCTAACCCGCATATCTTGCCTTGGTAGTCCATTCACGTTCTGTCGTGCACGGCGACCTATCGGGCGTACGTATCGTCACACTATAATCATGTTACACCGTTGACCCGTACTCTCCAGTCGAACGTTCTCATTCATGAAGGCGGAAGAGCATGCATCGCCGACTTTGGTCTATCGATGTTATTGACCGAACTTGGGGCATCGACGTTTGCCACGTCCTTTCATGCACGAGGCACCTTGCGCTGGATGGCTCCCGAGTTACTTGACCTCGAAGTGCCTAAGGATGACGTGGTTGAGGACTCATCACGCGTGGGGCCCACGACCCAGAGCGACGTGTATTCGTTTGGGAGTATTATGTTACAGGTACGTCAGACCCATACCCGTCTATGCCCCGGACTGTACGTTCTCATGCGAGTGTTGGACAGATTCTGAGTGGCAAGCCGCCCTACCATTATTACAAGCGGGAAGGGCAGGTCTTGCATGCAATATCAAAAGGGATGACGCCGGAACGGCCGGGCACTTTGCTGGTCACGGAGCGTCGGTGGTTGCTCATACAACGGTGCTGGTCCACCGTGGATATCACTCGATCGCGCCCTTCGAGTGAGGAAATCCTGGAGTTCGTCGAACAGGAGCATGCTCATTACCAATCGTGGGAGTTCGTGACGTACCTCGGGGATAGTGCAATGAAGGCAAAACATCACAGTGATGCTATTTCCCATTACTCGGCTGCATTAGCACTTCATTCAACCGTGCCATCCAGTCTCTTCGTCAAGCGAAGCAAGGCGTACGTAGCAAGTGGTTTGTGGGAGGCAGCGTTGAATGACGCAAACAAGGTTTGTCTCTGCTGCCATGCAAACTAGTCCTCGTTGATAGATCATAATCAGGTGATCGAACTTGATCCATCGTCCCCATGGGGTTACGAGAGAAAGCATGCAGCATTACACAATGCGGGAGACTATACAAACGCAATCCAAGCATTTGAGACAATGCTGTCGAAGATCTCGCAATCACCTGATCCGGAGATTCGCGGTGAGGGTATCGACATCATGCTAACGTTCACCTATTGATCTTCTCCATAGGGCTTTACCATCGGTACACAAATCCAAGCGAGACGAGAGTAGTGATCCGGACCACTGTTCAGGATACCATTCGTGACTCTCCACGGGTGCTTATTAACACTATCTCTGGCCGCCTTGTGGATAAATCGGAACAAGACTCCGCACCGGAATCGCTCCCGGTTTTTAACAGGCTAATCTCCTCCATGACGACCAACATCGACCATGCCCGCATCGAGCAGGACATTGCACAGTACTATTGTTACGCTATGTTCTCGCACAAGTGGGACGACAACGAACCCTCGTTCGAGAAAGTCAAAGACATCGTGGTTTATGATCTCGAGTCATCTCCCACGAACGACAAGCTTCAAATGTTTTGCAAGATTGTGCAGGATGCCGGACTTCACTGGGCATGGAGCGATACATGTTGCATCAATAGAGCAGATCACTTCACGCTCCAAGAAGCCCTAGCTTCCGTGTTCAAGTGGTACCAAGGTTCTGCCCAGACGCTTGTCTTACTCCGTGGAGTTCGCACTCCGTCGCGGCGCGGGGACCTTGTGAAGAGCATTTGGAACTCTCGCATCTGGGCATTCCAAGAATACCATGCATCTAAGGTGGTCCGGTTCTACAATGAAGACTGGTCACTCTACTTGAACCTCGACATTCCCAACCACAAGGAGTCACCTGAAATTCTCTCGGAGATGGAGGAGGCAACGGGCATCTCGGTGCAAACCTTGATGACCCTCCAGCCTGGCCTAAATGATATACGGGAGAAGCTATATCTAGCTTCCACACGACAGACGACTCTATTGGAGGATGAGGCATATGCACTGCTTGGGATATTTTCTATCTCCTTGCCGGTGGTGTATGGGGAGGGGAACCAGGCGCTTGGACGACTACTGTCGCAGCTTGTCACGAGCTCGGGAGACGCGAGCATTCTCGCATGGACTGGGAAATCAGGCAGCTTCAACAGCTGTCTCCCGGCCCGCATCAGTGTGTTCAGCCAGCCGTTGACCTCACACATCCCGCCGCCCAGCGAAATGGAGAACATCACTGCCCGATTTCGCAAATCGTCGCTCAACCTCAAATCGGTCAACGAATTATATGACCGACTTTACCAGCTTCCTGTTCCATCTTTCTTGGGAAAACGGATGAAACTCCCATGCATTAGCTTCAAACTCGGGACATTGTCGGTTTCTCAGAGCAGGTCGGAACGAGTATTCCGTGCACGGACTACCTTACTCGGGACAGTGGAAATTCGGACGGAGGAGGATCTCTCTCGATTCAACCGTCTATACCTCGTTCACCCCTGGATCGACTTTCTCCTCGACCGGGAGGCTGTCGGTGTATTGGAGAGTCCTGTGGAGAACACAGACTTAGACGATCTATCTTCTACGATAGATGAGCTGACTTTGCTCCCAGGTCCTCCCATTACCACCCTTGCAGCACCGCGTTCACGTGTGGCGCAGCTCGCCTCTCGCATTCGGCTGTTGTTTGGTAGACGGGCAGCCCCACACCATGGAGATGGCGCATCTATCATGTCACCATCAGTTCTATCGGAGACGGACAAAATGATGTTTGCGTTCCGAATGCTTGCTCTCCTGGCTCAACCGTTTGGCGCGTTGTTGCTCGCACCCAGTAGCGATGCGCCGACATACAGGAGGGTCGCTACAGAGTGTCTAATTACTGTCCAGGTTGAGGAGATCACTCCGGCGGTGTTGAACAAGCTGATAGAGGGTGTGTCTGTATTGGATGTACTTTGACGACGGGTGTTGCGTATATGACACTCGTGCGTACGAGTTGCAATCATTTCCATTTCCCGGTTTGTCCTAGCAGTGTCCTAGGTGTGTTCTGCGATCGTGATGGACAGTTCGAGATCGTCGTGTTGTGTCTGACTTCCTTATAAGCGTTATCTCTTTTGATCAACCCTTGTTCGTGGTGACACTCTGATGGCAGCATCGGAAGTAGTGTCCAAGCGTCGAAACTAGGGATGTAGCAGCCACAAGATACACAGGCCCCGGCTCACTTACGACGACAACGTTAGAAGCCTAGGGCGTGATCTGGACGAGCAGACGACGACGACAAGTCTTGACAGGAATTGCAAAGCTAAAGCGAGTCTGAACAAGCATTCAACGAACGTCACGGATGGTGAAGGGTCGTTATATCACCCAGCTCAAGAATAACTGGGTGATGGAAGGTGTCGAGTCTGTCGACGTCGATGGGAGGACCCACGAGGCTGTGGGGTACAAGTCGGCGCCTCAGTTGGTCGGAACGGATTCGACGTCCCACAGCTGCTTACATAAAATCCTAACTGATAGCACTACAATATGCTTATACAGAATCGAGTGAAAATTTACTGCTTTGAAAAGCGACTTCCGTTCTTCCCTTGTTACTGAACCACGCAGAAAGGTGCTCCTGCAAATTTAGATGCTCACATTCTACAAGTACGAATGCCCTCATCCACCATGAGCTCATACTAAAGTTGCCTTAGAGAACACTTTCCGAATGATCTCACCAGCCAGGTCAGTCGGGAAGGTCATGACCCGGTTGCATCTGGTAGATTGGCGTACGTCTACCGAGGGATGCTCCAACATAATGGACAGTCCATCAAAGTGCGGTTCTTTTTGGTGGTCAACAAATCAATGAGCAGACACCGCTACCACAGGTTGCCATCAGAACCATCAAGGCTTACTCGGGCGAGGATAGCAAATTTTCCAAGAAACAAAATGTAATACATCGTTCCCCCTAGCTCACCGTTACATCGCTCTCTTTGCTGTGCCAGTAGGACTGACTTTGTGGTCTTTGGCAGGAGATCAATTTGTGGCTGACCCTCAGACACGCCAATGTTTTACCGATCCTCGGAATAACCATGAGTTTCGGCCAGTTCCCCGCCATGGTTTTTCCCTGGGTGGAGACCATAATAATTGTCTCTGGAGGGGTCAGTTTTTTCGTCTAGTATGTCTCTTGGCCACCTCGTGGGAAACCGTTGACCTGACCAGTCGCTACAGCTCAACGATGTCGCTTCTGGTTTACAATATCGTGAGCGCACCAAATCGTTTTACATCTGAATCACTGCCAATTCTGAGCAACGTGTTCTGCAGTCCATTCACGTTCTATCGTGCATGGCGACCTATCTGGCGTGTGTATCAACACATATATTCACGTTATTATTCCATTGACTCGCATTCATAGACAAACGTTCTCATTTGCGAAAGTGGGAGAGCCTATATTTCTGACTATGGCCTATCGATGTTATTGACCGAACTCGGGGGATCAACGTTCGCCACGCCCTTCCATGTATGGGGTACACTACGTTGGACAGCTCCCGAGTTACTTGACCTCGAGGATGACACGGACGAGGAATCGCCATGCGTGGCTCCCACGACACATAGTGACGTGTATTCATTTGGAAGCATCATGTTGCAGGTCTGTCGAACCACTCTCCTCCCCTCCGTACCACGCCTTACTTGCTTATACGCGCTTGGACAGGCTCTGAGCGGCAAGGTGCCGTACCATTATTACAAGCACGAACTGCAGGTCTTATATCAAAAGGGAAGACTCCACTGCGGCCACGCGGTATCGCCGGTTGGCTGATCACGGACCGTCAATGGATGTTCATACAACAGTGTTGGTCTACCGTGAATATAACTCGGTCACGCCCGTCGAGTGAAGACATTGTGGAGTTCACTGAACGGTCGCTTGCTGATTGGCATTCGTCGGGGCGCTCATTTCCCAAGTACTTCGAGGGCACGCGGTGTCGTGAAGAAGAGCTACGTTATCACCCGGACTTCTCATATGCCTTACCATCACACCCGCCACCAGACGACAACAACATCAACCTACTCGTGAGCTTTCCCATTCTTGTACATACACTGCACTTACAATTTTCCCTCTGCGCGTGTACACGGGCGCAGTATGCCCCCTCGTCATGCATCGACGACGACGAGTCCAGTTCTAAAAGGGACAGTGTTTCGCACCTTTTTTGCGAAGATTATGGTCTCTCCTCCAACTGGAACTCGAAACCGGATCCGCATCAGTCCCAGAATAACTACGTCGGGGTGCACAAGCAGGTGCCGTTTTCATTTGTCCGCCCACCGTCATGCAGGGCTGCCCCACCGCCGCAGGAGGAGGAGTGCTCGCTGCTACCGGGGCAGCGTACACAATCTGACAACGCGAGCTTGCCAATTGAGACAGACCCATCCGACAGGTACGGATGGCATCCATTAGCTCGTGTTGATTGCCTTAGTGGATGGTCTTCAAATGATCTCACCAATCAGGTCACTCGAGAAAGTCACGATCCCGTCGCATCTGGTGGGTTCGCGGATATCTACCGAGGCGTGCTTCAACAAGACAATGGACAGTTCATCAAAGTGAGCTTTTCTTTGGTGAGCAACAATGCAATTAACAGGCACTGTTGCCGCAGGTTGCCATCAAAGCCATCAAGACTTACTTGGACGAGGACGACAATCTTTCCAAGAAACAAAGGGTAGTCCTTTTTCGCTCCCAATTCACCTCTCCACATCACTTTAATCATAGTGCTTGTGGGACTGACCTTGTGAATCTCATAGCGTCTTCGACGGGAGATCAAAGTGTGGCTAGATCTCAGTCATGATAATATTTTACCGCCCCTTGGGACAACCATGGGATTTTGCCGATTCCCTGCCATGGTGTGTCCCTGGGTAGAGAATGGCACCTTGACGGTGTATCTCAAGCACTGTTATGATAATCTCTGTGTGGTTGAGATTCTTGTTCTAGTAAGTCTCTTGGTGGCCTCGTCATTGGGGAAACGGTCCTGACACCAGTTACCATAGCTCAATAATGTCGCCTATGGTTTACAGTATCGTGAGTGCACCAGATCAGGTTATATCCAAATATGGCGAGTTCAAATAATATCTTTTACAGTCCACTCATGTTCCATCGTGCACGGTGACCTATCAGGAGTACGTATCATCACGCCCAGATATATTCACATCACTCCATTGATTCTAGCATCGTTGTAGAGTCTGTCACAACATCTTCCACAGTTCCTTTGGTTGCGATCAGGTCGACGTATTCCAATCCCTCCCCTGATCATAATCTAGATCCGGGTTGGTCCCGGAATGGCTACGTCTGGACGCACATGCAGAACGCGTCGACGTCGATGGACCGCACGCTGGGTGGGATGTACGAAGCTGTGCCGTACCCACCATGACCGGTCCGCCCACATGCGTTGAATAGGGATCGAGAGACGGAATAGGACAGTGATAAATATTGGGATGGAGACAGGCAAAGTTCCATGAACGATGACGTTCACAGGACCGCGCGTGTCCCCCAACCAACGCCACCCAAGTCAACTCGCACCAATAACCTTTATTACCACTCTCACGAAAAACATGTTTTAGATCATCGAGGTCTGTGACAACATCTTCCACGATTCCTTTGGTTGCAGGTCATAACGATCAGGTTGCCAATAATAGCCGCCCAACCAGTTTCCCAAGGAGCTCTGTCTCATTTTGTCACATTAGCAGCATTCAGTGGGCATCCCCCGGAATTGCAAGCGCTTACGAAGTGGCAACGGTACGTGCTCCCAGTGACAGCACAAGCCACCGTGACCAGTCAGACATCCGCCGGACTACCACCACCAGCGTCCACTCAACTCACCGTGGACGACGTATCGGTGGCAACGCAGTCTGACGTACCTCCGGGGGCTAACATTTCCAGTCGAGGCTCGAATCTCCCGTGGACAAAGGAGAACTTAGAAAATATTGAGGTGCTCAAAGCATGGATGTTATGGTACAAGGGTCGTTCTAAAGTCCGAGAGCGTCGATCAGTTACTGGAGCAGTTTCAAGTCATGAAGCAACCATAGATGTTGACGTGGCAGACATCATCCTACTGTCCGAGTTCGTAATCATAGACGACTGCAGGGGAGTAGGCATCGCTTCTTGTCTATTCCTTGCTGTCTTTTGCTCGTTCATGTGTACCATGT
>JBBPTD010000415.1:0-27725 GCA_038093895.1 Boletus aff. mottiae
CATTGAGGGAGGTAATAGTCTGTTCTTTCTCCAGGAGCTGCTGCTCGAACGCCTTGTTCTTGGTTTCTGCTGCTTCAGCGCGTGCGATGGCATTGTCTGCCTCGACACGGATCAAGTTCATTTTCTGATCGGGAGAATGAGCAAGAGGAGAAAGGGTGAGGGAAGGGCATACCTCTTTGATCTTTTCCATTGTGTTCGTAGGATGAGGTTTGGATGGTGATGGTGTCAGGGGAGAGCGAGCGAAAGTGGTCGACGTTGGAACTGAATCGCGATTTTAAATTAAATAAATATACATGCTGGTTAACCGTGGGAAAAAGCCGACGTTACCTTTTGTAATCATATCTGGTGATTCGCCGCGCTTGTTGTCGAAATGGCTGCTCCGGTCGCACAAGAGGGTGAGTTTGTTGCGTCGTTTGGTCGGCTGGGCTGCGGCCTATTTATGCCCTCCTCCAGAACTGCCCATCCTCGAGGCCGTGATAAAGTGAACAATCGCCACTTTCATTATCACCTTCTTGATCTTACCCTTGCCCTACCCAGCATCCGGAACCGGCTCACTGCACTCAAGAGAGACCGCGCCGATTTCATCAAACCATCAGCGGTCAATGCCCTATACCAAGCAGTCGTAAAGCAAGGTCCGTGTGTCCGTCCTCCCCGCTCTCTCCCTCCTCAACACCCCAGATCAGTCACCAAATTAAACGACATTCGCGAGGACAACAATAGCACAACCTGCAACAATCGTGTCGACACAACCCTCGCAGATGTGTTTAGTCTCCTCTCTCTCTGCTATCTCACACTCGGCCGCACAAAGGAGTGTCCCGCCGTCTATTCCCAATTAGCCTCCATGCGTGTTAGTGCCCACTGCCTCTCATTCCACCGTCATCTATTTCGACATCCCGTGCTTCTCGCTAGTCCTGACCTTTGCAAGCAGATATATCACTCTTGTCGCTACCCCACAATTAATCATATAGACACGTACTGACTCCATCCTCCCTTTACTCCAGCAAATTCTCACCCACATGGAGGAATCTGGCCACTATAACGAGTCTGATCTTGCCCCGTTTCACCGCCGATTAGATGAATTACGTGCCATCGTTCAACACGACGCCGAGAGCGGAAAGCACCTGGTGGCCATGACCAAATTACTCGAACGGCAACTCAACGAATGTGGTGCGCAACTTCCTCTCCTTTCCAGCTTGCTTCCCACCATTCAGCACGAGGCCACCTTGCCTTGCCGCTTTTATAGATGGTATCGTGCAGTCGCTACAAGACTCCTTGTCCGAAATCTCCGTCGAGCTTATCCCCACCCACGACCGTTTGATCACCTTGCGACGACAACTAGTAACCCTGGCTGCCAAGGAAGGTTCACACAAGGCAGAGCTCAAGCCTCTGGCCGAGGAGCTTCGAAAGATCGACTCGTTGAGTATTCCGTTCATTCTTTCTTGCTTCATCGACATCTGCCAAGACATTGATTCGACGATCTCATCTATATAGGAAGCGCGTCGATGGAAAATTCCTCGGTCCAGGGGGCATCGTGCCTGCATCCCAGGCGGTGTGCTCATCGCTCCTTGAAGACTGCTTCGACATTTTGCAACAGATCAAAGCTCAAGACGAATCAAAAAACGTAGCAACCTCACTCAAGCCGATCCACGACCGCCTCAGCCAGCTCCGCTCTGAACTCGAGAACCTCGTCCTCACGCATCGATGGAGCCTTCGGGAAACGGATCTATACAACTACTCTCTCAGTCTCCAAGAGATAGACAAGATGAGAATCGACGGCAAGTTTGTGGAAGCTGACGGAAACCGTCCGCCAGGACAATACGTGAGTGGTTTGGCTCCCTTTTCTCCATGCTCGGCGATAAACTGGACACTTCAGGTCCTCCTGTACCTTTTGAGGCGATGTTATGGTCTTATTTATCGGTTGTTGTCGTCGAGTGAACCCGTATCGGAGGAATTGATGCCTATAGTAAGACCATCGTCTCCCACACGCCACTTCCAACTCAAACCTCCCATCCCCCAGGCGAACAAGCTCTCCACAGTAAAGAAATGCCTCAACGAAGTATGCAAGCACGGTGGGCCGTTTAGCCCTCGCGACCTCTACCCAGTACGCCCCTCCATGCATACCACACGAGACTGATCTAATAACAAAGTCCCTCAAGTATCAACTAGCGCTGCACCAAATCGACTCCATGCGTAAGGACGGGAAATTCGTCGGTCACGACGGGAGCGTCCCAGAAGGACAGGGCATTGTCATGGCACACCTCAACGAGTGTCATGAGCTCCTAGAGATGGTGGGCATTTTTTGTTTCATCACAACTGTTGCTGACTGACCGTACTCGTGTAGCTGAAAGAGTCAATGGAAGAGATTGACCAATTTGATGAGGACGAGGACGAGGATCAGTTGGACGAAGCATCCAACGTTGCAGGTTGAGCTCTGCCACGTCTCGTTTATAATACTATTGTCACCCGCCTGATCCATGTACAATTGGGACCCTACTTGGACGTATAGTTTATTCGTAGGGAATAGATTCTTTCTATTATGGAATGGACATAGCCTCACGCTCGTCGTTCTCTAGTGCGTCGCTCTGCGAAATAATGATAGTATTCGCCAAGGTATAATAGGACATCAAACAAGGACTTTTTATGTCATCCAGTGCCCCAATTACCATTGGGAAATCTGTCTATGAGTTAAAGGAAGAAACGTGATCCTCAACAACCTTCTTGATTTTAGCCTCTAGTTCGGGCGTGACGTTCCCGGCCGAGATTTCCTCGAGGAGAGGGGCTTGAGCGCTAGTCAAATGTGACCTGAATTCGGCTTCCCACAGGGTTATCTTATCAACAGGAATGGAATCGAGCTGAAAGGCTGATAAGACACTAGGTTCTCGTAGGTGACAAAAGCGACGTACCAGACCATTGACACCGGCGTAGATGATGGGTACTTGAACCTCCATTGGAAGAGGTTGGTATTGGCCTTGCTCTGCAAGTCAACCGTGAGCACAATCAAATCAACCCCAAAGCAGAAGTCCTACTGAGAAGCTCAGTCAAACGAGAACCACGGCTCAGCAAGAAGCGGGTGGAGGCATCGAGATCAGAACCAAACTGAGCAAAGGCGGCAACTTCACGGTATTGGGCGAGGTAGAGTTTCAGCGAACCAGCGAATTTCTTCATGATCTTACTGTCCAAGGGAGAGGGACAAGTGAGACAACTACCAAAACACAGGACACAGCTACTCACGTCTGGGCAGCGGAACCAACACGAGACACGGAAAGACCGACGTTGATGGCAGGACGAACACCACGGAAGAAAAGTTCGGCCTCCAGGAAAATTTGACCATCGGTGATAGAGATGACCTGAAGCAAAAGATGAGATTACAACGAAGGGGACAACTGAAAACACAGACGTTAGTGGGAATGTATGCGGAGACATCACCACCTTGGGTCTCAATGATAGGGAGGGCGGTCAGGGATCCACCACCAAACTTGTCGCTCATCTTTGCAGCACGCTCGAGGAGACGGGAGTGGAGGTAGAAGACATCACCAGGGTAAGCCTCACGACCGGGGGGGCGACGAAGCAGGAGGGACATTTGACGGTAGGCAACTGCTTGCTTGGACAAGTCATCGTAGATGATGAGAGCTTGGCAGTGATGTCAGCACGCTTACTATATGCCAAACTTCATCTACTCACCGTGTTTACCGTTGTCGCGGAACCATTCACCCATAGCACAGCCGGAGAAAGGAGCGAGGTACTGCAGGGGAGCAGCTTCCGATGCAGTGGCAGCAACAATGATGGAGTACTTCATAGCGTCGTTCTCCTCGAGAGTCTTGACGAGTTGGGCAACAGTAGAACGCTTCTGGCCAACGGCGACATAGACACAATAGAGTTTCTTGACCTCGTCCTTACCCTCATTCCATCGCTTCTGGTTAAGGATTGTATCGATGGCAACGGCAGTCTTGCCAGTTTGACGGTCACCAATAATAAGCTCACGCTGACCACGACCGATAGGAACCATGGCATCAATTGGCTTGAGACCAGTCATCATGGGTTGGTTGACGGAACGACGAGGAAGAATACCGGGGGCCTTTAGGGAAGCACGGCGACGCTCGGCAGCTTGAATAGGACCTTTGCCGTCGATTGGATTACCGAGAGCATCCACGACACGACCAAGAAGACCGGGGCCAACGGGAACATCGACGATTTGACCAGTGCGTTTTACGGTGTCGCCCTCCTTGATGAGACGGTCGTTACCAAAGATGGAAACACCGACGTTGTCCGCCTCCAAGTTCAAACACATGCCACGAACACCGGAAGAGAATTCCACCATCTCCTCGGCTGCATGCAGCGGTTATTTTATGTTCTGATGGAATAGGCAACACTGTACCTTGGACGTTTCTAAGACCCCAGACGCGTCCGATACCATCACCGACACCTGAGAAATAATTCAGAGGATGGTGAACAGTCGAGGCATTGAAACTGACGCACTCAAAACGCGACCAGTCTCCTCGACGTTTCCACCGACAGCCGTGCCGGAGATACGGGACTCTAATATTGAAGAAACCTCGGACGCAGCTGCGGAGCGGCAATTTAAATAAAAGATGAGACGAGATGGGCGCAGAATGTGCACATGTAAGCCTGCTATACTTTGGAGAGAAGAAAGTACAGACCAGGCTTGGCAGTAGCATATGTGCGCGATGTGAACGCGCCGTTCTGTTGAGACGAATAAAACCAATTCAGGCGTACAAAGAAGGAAAGAAAATTAGCAAACGTACTCTAGCAGCTGCCAAAGCAACCTTGCGGGCCGAGTTTCGTAGTGCGATTGTGTGCATTGTCCGGAGAGGCAAAGGTGAGGATGAGAGGTAGGGAATTTCCGGGTGAACACCAAAAACTAATATTTCAATCGGCGATTCAATCGCTTCACCTCGGCCGTGAAGGCGTGACGCGGAATAAGTACAGTAACGAGCGTCACATTGTCACCCATGGCAACTTGGCACATTCGCAGCTGGCTCTCCCAGACGCTCCGCAAAGGTGTGCATGTCCGTCATCAATCTGTTCGAAATTTACTGACTATACCACGTCCCAGTCGCGACGTCCTCTCTCCACTCTGCACCGGACTCTACCGCCGCCGCATTGAGTCTCATCCGTTCCCAGCCGTCGCAATATGTCATCGCTTCGGTGGTTGGGAGAAAGTACATACTAACCCCACGCGACATCCTCACCGTTCCTCGCCTCAAAGACGTCTGCGTTGGCGACGTTCTTCATCTCCGTGACCTACATGAAATCGGAACACGCGAATACACCCTTCGAGGTGACCCACTCCCACGCAACCACATCAAAGTGGAGGCTACCGTGATAGAGCAAACCAAAGGAAAATTGGAAGTGGTCTTCAAGAAGAAACGAAGAAAAGGATACCAAAAGACCATCAAGAACAAGCACCCATACACCCGTCTACGTATTGGGCCAATACAGTTCACAAATCTCCCGTTGTCATCATAACAGGAAAAACGTACGGTTCTTTGTTCGAACTAGTGCCGCACGATACAATGTCAATTACCACTCATTCTACGCAAAAATCATTGTGCAGTCGTACGCAATATCACACAGCCTACTCTGCAGATTTGAGTGTCGTAGACCCTCCCAAGTTCTGATAGAGATAATTTTGGCACATAGTACTGTCAGCGCGCAGAAACACATCACACGGACGCGGCATAGCGTGTCGTCACAGACGGGAAATAAGTAGTGACCGAGATTGTGCGCGCAAAAGTCTGACGTTCAGAACGACGAACATTATAATATGGACACACTCAGACACTTGCCTGTTTCATACAACACGGCCGCGGGAAATGGTACAGATATGACAAGACTTTCAGTATTTGGTCTGTCGTATCCTCAGTTCTTTATCTTTCCTCCTACTTTATACATGGGCAGGTGCGATATTTAGCACTCTACAAACTCAGCAAAAAAGTAGATTTTTTGAGCTACTATGTCGACCCACGGCAGGATGCCGGTTCGACAGGTGTGAATGGGTACTGTAATGACAAGCGTTGTCACGCTTGGTCACACTTGGGCCATTGAATCTCCGGTTCGGTAAGCACAGTGTCGCCGTGTGGGCGTCGCCGACTCGCTTGAGCGGAGTTCTTTCTATACACTCGTCATGTCACACCCTGTGCTTGGTCTGTCCACTAACTTCACGATCTCATTCCACCCAGCAAACAGGCAATTAATCAGAGGCTAGTGGATGACCTTTTGTTGTTGATTCCTATATTTCATGGCATAATAATCTGATCTGAATGCACGATCATGGAAAATGTATTACTGTCATGCAGGCTTCTGCACAATGTTCCGTCCACAGCTCACTCCCTGCCTGATACATGTGCCTCGTATTTACATCCACATACAGGTCTACCGTTACAGAATGTGTCTAAATTTTCTCGTATTTTTATTTGGGGTGTGCATGGTTGAACATGCAGATCAGTGGGTTTGACATTGCAATGCCCATTTGTCATATCCGTACCAATGATAGTACTGAGAATCGCCAAGAGAAACACCACAGGAAGAGTTACTATAGTCATCGAATATTGTATAAGTAGGGGCTGGAGATGCTCCAACGTCCAACATCAAGCCACGTGCAATTGAGTGGGGAGATGAATCAGTCGTTTGTTCGTTTCCGATGGAGATACATGTTCAAGAAAGCAAGAGTAACATACAGTGTAAGGAGGGTATGTGCTCGTAGACTGTATGTTGGGGGTGAACAGAATCTTGGTGTATGTGAATAAATGGACCGACTTGGAGTTGGCACCGCTTAGAACAGCTGGTCTATGGGAATAGCACTTCGCATGTTGACCATATTGAGCAAAGCTGAATTCACGGGCATTGGAACCCCGTATTGTTTCCCAAGACGAACGAGGTACCCATTCAGGAAGGAGATCTCGGTTGGTCTGCCTTTCCTGATGTCGGAAAGCATCGACGAGATGTTCCCTCTTGTCAGTTGGGCAACTCGTTTGACTTCTTGTCCGAGCATGTCTGCTTGTAGTTCGTGCGGCATCCGGCCCAATGGGGCTTGGCTCCTCTCTGCATCAGAAGCAAGCGATCCCAGAACGGCATGTGTATCAGCTTCCAGCTGCGCCTGAAAAGCGGCAGAAGCTTCCGTGCAAATATCGTGCAACATTCGTTTGGATGCCCCATCTGTGAACAAAGCCCCATTTCGGCAGCCGAGAATCGCTGTGAGGGGGTTCACTACCGAGTTCACAACTAGCTTTTTGCGCATGGCGAGTTGTACATCCGACATTCGCCTCCATTTGCAGCTCAGCCCATCAAGGGAGCTGAGGACAGCCGCCGTGTCCCGTAAACTGGAATATTCGGCATAATATGGTTCGCCTTGACGCGCTATATCGTCGAGGCTGAGTTCTCGTTCGTGCAGCGGCTTGGACTCGTCCGACAGCGACACTTCAAAGTCCCGCCCACGGCTGTCCGGAATGATACCAAACTCGATGTCACCGACTCCTGCGTGCACGACGTGCAACGGTGACTTGAGCCATGCACCATGAGTATTCGAAGCGATTATAAAGTGCGGTCTGCTTTCGGGATTGCGGAAAAGCTTTTCCACGAGGTCTTCATAGATGCCCATCCCATTTTGAAGTAGCACGATCGTGCTTCTAGGTGTGAGACGGGGGAGCATCCGAGAAATAGCGCCCGTGGTGTTTTGTGCTTTGGTGGTGACGAAAAGTGCTTCAATGAGGTCGGTCCTTAGGTTTTCGGGCGGCGGCGAATGGCGCTTGACCTCATCCCTGGAAAGAGTGGAATCGAAAGGCATCCCTGCACCAGAGCAGTCCCCTTGTTCAAAAACTTCCATGTCAAACCCGTCGCGAGTCTCCACTATGCCCTGGTTCTCCACCGATATTGCGCTGCCAAGGGAAGCTGCAGTCCGTGCTTGACTCACTGACTTGTGTATGAGTGTGACGGAATGTATGCTTGGGAGTGCTGTCCGGAGATGATGGGCAAGGAGGGAGCCGATGGGTCCTATCCCAAGGATATAGAAGCGCATGGTATCGAGTATAGTATGACGCTGGCAGGAAAAAAAAATTATGGTCGAACTTTGAAATATAAATAACACGCACCGATGATTGTCCTAGCAGAAGTTCAAGAACGAGACTCGGATGGACCGAGTCGTCTGAGAGCTACTCGGGTACGTGAATTTGGTCTGATTCAATCAAGGCTAGTTACCGTCTTCTCGACAATGCCGACGGCTACAAGATCGAAAGATAAGCGGGAGTGTGGTGTCGTCGAGGGCAAGACCTCTCAGCTCAAGTAGCATACATATGTGAACAAAAACAACTGTAGTGACAGTGTACTGTATGTACCTCTACTAGCTAGGTCAGCCAAGTCTCGAAACCCGACGATTCCGTTTTGTGGCCGACACGGATCACTGTTCCATATTTCTGGACAAGTACATAGTATACGAGGACAAGAAAAGATAGGTCGCTAACACTGGAGTCCAACTAGCACCCAAAGAATACCGAACTAGGAATCCCAAGTCCCATACATACATACTGTCAGTGTCAGTGGGAGCAACAGTGCGAGTTCGAAGCAAAGAAGCTGTCTAATCCTCGTCAGACTGCAACAAGTCGACCTTACTCACCAGGTTGCGATTCGATAGATTAATTGACATCTTCCTCATGCTTTTATCCAACATTTGGGTTTAATTGTGTTGAGTGAGTTCAAACCACAGAAAAACAACCATAAGGGGTGCAAAATCGTATAAGTTTGCCTCATCTTTGGTAAAAACTGAAATAGGACCTTCCATAGAGCGGGCATAATCCCC
The DNA here is from genome assembly GCA_038093895.1 of Boletus aff. mottiae. NCBI lineage: Eukaryota > Fungi > Basidiomycota > Agaricomycetes > Boletales > Boletaceae > Boletus > Boletus aff. mottiae. The sequence goes on from JBBPTD010000415.1 coordinate 8,813, forward strand.
ATCCCACATTGTGTTGCTTTGCTATCATTGTAGGTGGTGAGGAAAGTATGACTTTGGTTAATACGATGGGCACAGGAAGCAGCATAAGTTATTGGAGCCTAAAGTCCGATAAGTTAACTGAGGTATCACGGGGTGAAAGGCGCGTCAACAATGCGTACAACATTATCACTCTCCTATATCTCCCCTTCCTCTGGGGTCTCAGCTCTACGCGACCTGTCTGTCCTGTGCTCTCTCGATTCGTCAACTTCAGGGTCGTATCTCGCCCGCTTTACAAAATTCGGTGACCGGTTCCCTAAAGCACCAATTAACATACCTTCTCGGCCCTCTCGCCATACCCTCTGTCTTCATGTTTCGATAGATCGCGTCCCACATCTCTGCTTCGTTCTCGTTTTTCCCGACCCTTATCACCGTCTTCGTCTTCATTTCCATAGGGCGGCGCCACATCGGGCCCACGTCCATGATCTCTTGAGTTCCGCCGAGGCCGACGTCTGTCGTCTCTCCCATCTCGCTCGTCGCGAGGGTGCTTGGAAGACCGATAGTCTCGGTCTCGATCTTTGTCCCGCTCCAGGTATCCATGGTCGCGGGAATACGCATCATGATCATCCATACGGTGATGGTGCCGAGAGCTACGCATATCCTTCTCTCTGTCGCGATCACGGTCACGGTCACCACGGTCCCTGTCGCGCTCACGGTCTCTGTCACGTTCGTAGTCCCGTCCTCTGTCGCGGTACGAGTCACGATCGCGCTCTCGGTCCCTGTCTCGGTCTCGGTCTCGTTCACGTTCACGATCGCGATCCCTATCACCATCACGGGGAGGCTCCTTGCGCTTCCTGCTTGTGGTAGATGCGCCATCTTCTGACGCGGCTTCCCGAAGGCGCTCCTTTTGCCTCTTCACAAACTTGACAAAGGCAGCAGAACGGGTTTCTTCGTCTTCAATGGCTTTGTACTCTGGTAGATGCTCAATGAAGGGTACAACCTGGGAACAGTGGAAAAGTTATATACGCTCAAAGAGGGCATGCGAACATAAGAAACAGAACCCACAGCTTCGAATGGCATACTGATGTCGATTGAGTCAGGAAGCTTCTTGAGTGCATATCGCAAATCATCTTGGAGGTGTCTTTGCCTGCGTTCATTACGGCGTTTCTCGTCTTGTTGCTTCTTGACAGCTTGTTCATGTAACTGAAATGTGGCTGAGTGACGAAGACAAGTCAGGTTGAAGATACGTACGCAACGGAACACCTCTCGAAGATCCTCCTCATTCAACTTCCTGCTTGACTCGGGATCCCTTCTCACCCTCTTCACGAACTCCTCTAGGGTCGATTGCGGGGCCACTACCACTATCTTGGCCGCATCCTCCGGTGACTCATTGGGCACTTCTACTCGGCGAATGCATTCTTCAGCAGTGGCAGTCATCGCATCGAGCTTTTGGTCGAGTTGATCAGCGACATCCCAAAACAGTTCTAATGGGTTGGAACCAGGTTTTCCGAGAAGATTGATATAACGTTCATCCGAAGCGAACGTAGGGTAAACCTGACGCCATTTCGAGCGCGCCTTGACCTTGCCTGCGTCAACCAATTCTTGAAGGAGAGCCTGCCAGTGGTTAGATAGAATCCACAACACGTAAGACAGTAACTGGAGGATTTACCCTGAAGGCCTCACGTGCTTTCCTTTCCGTGCGAATCTTCTCTACTTGAGCACGCCGCATCTGCTCCTCGAACTCGCGTTCTTTGACTCGACTATAGTCCTCGAATGCCAAAAGTATATCCAGTGTGGGAAGTTTTCGCAACTCGTCATCGTCCCTCCATTCTTCTGATTCAATGACCATTTCGTGGGCTTTGCGCCACCGAGTAAGTACATCGACGCCTAGCTCTTTGAAAAGGGTCACAATCTTGGAGATACTGCGTGTTCGAGCTGCCCTGGTTTCTTGCTACTCGGTGGTCAACATGATACGATGAGCGAAATAGCGAATGTATAAGATCTAACCGGAGACGCACCACTTCACGTTGTTTAAGTTCTGCGACATATTCTTCAAATATAAGCTTTCTCTCTGCCTCGATCTTAGCTTGCTGCCATATTGGATGTTGTACGAAGAGCTTATCGGCTGTGGAAAATGTCGTGTAATGAAAAACGTTGGGGTTGTTTTTGAGCGTGTTCCTTATCGCGGGACGTAACTTGGATAATCGGGATTCCCTCTCTTCTTCCTCTTTCGCACGAAGTCCATCAGTAAACTGTGGTATAACTCATCAGTATCTATCAATGGTAGACGCAAGGATGGGAAATGATCAGAACAAGGGACACGACACTAACCTTTTGCCAAGCTGTTTTTTTCTCGGCGAGTGTATTCAGCGCTTTATACAAAGGATCGGTGATGATAGCCCTCATAGTTTGGTCCCAACTCCAATCCGCATCAACGCCTGCCTTCCTCAACAAATGCATAAAAGCCTTTTCGCCATCCTCAAGGGTTGCAAAGCCGTTGTGTGGAATCGCCGGGTCGTCAGGAAGGTTTGGTCGCGCGGGAAGGACACTACCCGAGGAGAACGGAAGGGCCGAACCAGCAATGGAAACCGTGCCATTCGCGCCATTCGCGAGAGTTGTTGATGTTGGGGTAGCGGGAGTACCAGCGGGTGGGGCAATGGAACTTTGTGAGGTAGTAGACGCTGCGGGACTGGAAGAACAAAGCATCATTCGGCAGACCGCGGGACAATAGAAAGGCATACTTACACGCTACTGGCCAGCACGAGCTGACTACCCTGGGCTTCCTTCTCCACTTTCTCAAGGAGAAGTAGGAGTTCATCTGGCATATCCCACTTGGATTCCTTGGATTCCGTCTAGACAGACATGTGGATGAGTGTTGAAATGGTCAGGGCAAACGAATGAATGGGGCATACATTATAATAATATTTCCTTCCTCCGGAGAAGTACTCTTTCCATTTTGTCTTGATCAGAGCACGCTAGGATATACAAGTTGAGCAGAAATTCTGAACCAGGAAAGAACACCCTAACCTCGAAAGAGCTTTTAAGGTCTGTAACGTAGTTGAGATGATGGTCGACCAGATATATGATGGGTACTTACCGTCGGGTTTCTCCCAAACGCTCTCTCGGGTTGCTGTGTTGAACCAGTAGGTCCGTCCTTCGGGGTTACGATGTTCAGTCTAACAATCAAATAATCAACCCGAGTCGCATGCAAAAAGGGCTCGAAGATACTGACCCACATGGTGGCTCTGGCGGTGACCGCGAGGAATCAAAAAAGGCACAACTCAGTTGGCGTCAGAGTAAGGGCTTGGTCACATTGCCGATCCTGCCTTTCCTTTCAGGCGCCGATCGAAATACAAATTAGTGGAAAATAACCCCTGTGTTAAGGGATTCCAGGTAATTTCTCTCCACTCCTCTATGGCTTGGCCTGCCTACTATTTCCCCCGTCACCCCTTGGTATTTTTATCGTGTCATGAAGTGCGACGATGTTTTAACCACTGTATTTGTACCTAAGCAGTCCAGTTAGTTGATGCACACTTGTTTGAGGGACGACTCACCATTTCGTCCTACCAAGTCGGTTTGTCGTCAGCAATCGATAAAAATGAGTAACAGACGAAAGAGCGAACCGAGCATCTACTGCCTCATTCCTCACTGCTCTCTTGGGATCATCCAAGGCCTTTGCAAGGTCCTTCAAAACACGAGGCTTGTATGGGTGAAGCAAATCATAGCGCACTGCAGTAGGCAGTAGTGCTAGGCACTTCAATGCTGCCACACGAACTTTCTGTGCATGGTCATCGTCTGACGGATGGAACAATGTGTTAGACATCACCACCTACTTGTTCCGGCATGTCCACAACCGTGCAATTTTTGAGTATGGTGACCACAAGAGTAGAAGCATACGTCGACAATAATTCATCGTCTGAAAAAGCGCCGACGTTATTCGAGAACGTCTCAATAATTTGCCAACGTATTTCAGGATGCGCAACTTCGAGTCCGCGGAGCAGTAGCGGCATAAGCTATGGGATCATTGATTAGATGAAGAGAATTCTCATAACGCATGGACGCACGGTGGATATCTGGGTTGCATACAATGGTTTCGGAACTGCATAGACTAGGGACGCGAGAGCGATGAGATAGGCTGTCGCTCGCTTCGTTCCTAGATTTATTCATTAGTGGTGATGTAACAGGATCATACAATGGCGTACCATCAACTTTGTTAGCACCACCCATCACCTTTGGTAACACGACATTGAAATATTTCTGAACGTGGAGAATCTGGATTGTAGTGAGGACGCCTTGCAACAAATGTCTCGGCACATTTCTCGCCCACCTTCTGAACGGCACCGTTACGTTTAGTCAGAACTCCATCATCTGCGACCAGTAACCCTAGTGCGTGGGCCGCACCCCAAGCCACGGTTTCATCGTCAAGAAGAGTGAGTAAGGAGTCGATAAACGATAACGCCAGAGGGTGAGATCGGACTACCAACCCTCTGCTTATCTGCATCCGATGTCAGTAAACTGGCACAGATTTGCGGTTCAACTGTAATGTTACCGAAACCCAGTTATCCATGGCCTTGCGCCGTGCTTCGATAGGAACGCGGGAATCATTGAGATTAGCCGGGAAGTAACTTGTACGCATTTCATTTAAGAAATCAGAAACATCTCCATGGCAAGTTATGTCTCAGCAAGTCGCAGACGGTTCTAAATGACACACCATCTGCGTACTTATTCACCAGTGTCGCAAATAGCTCGGATGCAGCACCTCTTTGCAAGGTACTACAAGTGGACAAATCGCACCACCGGACAAGATCTCTAAGAAACGCAGACAGGACTGATAGTCCTTTAACGTCTGGATTTTTCATTACTGATACCTAGGAAGCCACGTTTTAACGCATTTTACATCAGTCGACGCAAAATATTGCATACCTCCTTGCGGATAGGAATATGTGCAGCTGCAAAAAGGATAATTGTTTCTCGTTGATGTGTACTGGCATCAACCTGTGCAGCAGTCAACATCTCGGTCAAAACAAATGATCAACTATACCAACATGAATAGGTTTGAATTCCTCTGTGAGAGGAGGGAAATCTCCTCCAGTAACGGCTTTCACTTGACCGTGAAGAAAAGCTGCACCCACTCCATCAATAAATCTCTGTTGCTGTCTACACGAGATCGTGAGTGTACGAGCATGTGAAGGAATAGATAACATACTCAATGGATAGTACTTCAACTACTAATTTCACAATCCGTGCACCCGCACGCAGCAGCCTTTGATCCTGCATGATTCGTCGTTCGCTTGTGACCGCAGCCACGAGAAAAAGCCGGAAAAGGTGTGAAAGCAATCGGTCGACGTACTTAGGGACGTCTGGATCAGGTGGCGTTTTGCTGACCTTCGTCGAGAGCGTGTTTGCGAGGGTCACGAGAAGTGCGTGCGCGTACGCCGCGCTACGCTCAATCTCTTCGGCCCTCGGCGTTCCTCCGGCGGAAATTTCCTGAACCATTGATAGAGAGCAAAGTAACTCGAGCTTGGCTATAAGCCGAATAACCAGGATTTCAAATAGAGTTGGCTGTACGCAGAGCTTACTCAAGACGCGAAGAGCACGCCAATACTCCGCGCGCTCTATTTGGGCATCTCTAGAAGGAGCTTGTTCAGGGAGCATGGCAAACAGTGAGGGGAGAGTCTGATTAGCGAGATGGTGTGGGTCTGTGAGGGCGATTGAAGCCAGAAGTAAGAGGACGTCAGTTCTAGGACAACGTCAGTAAGTTGTGGAAGAGAGCAAGATCATGTAAATATTCCACATGGAGGTACGTACGTAGCATCCTCAGCTTCGTCAGGTTCCTTCCTAGCGAGCTCCCCAGTTTCGAACACTATGTATCCCAGCTCGGAGTCTGTCAGGAGAGTGGGAATACGTATAAGATTTGAGAGTCCACGAATTCCCGGCAAGCGTGTCGCAGAAGACTTCAATCCGACGATGAACATCCCAATTATAACGTCCTTGTGGGACGTCAGGGAGGAATGCATGAGTGGGGGAAGATCCTCTGATGCTTGTTCCGTCGTTGTCGAGGGGTCCGGGGTTACCGAAGCTACGAAAGCGCTTAGCAGGTCGGCCAAGAGTGTGATTACTGCTGCTCGATTGGACACTTCCCCTGGATCATGGAACAGTCCAATCAATGTTTCCATCGCGTTATTAATCGCATCAACTCCCAGTTTCGCTGATGAACTTCAGATCAGTTCCAATCATCAACAGGGTCTGACATTGACGTACAGGGTACATCGATAAGCGTACGCAAGACTTTGATTCCTGCTTTTGCCTGTGCTTTTTCGGGTTCGCCAACAAATCCAAGAGAGTCGGTGCAGATTGCTCGAAGCACCGTGTCGATAGTGTCGTCAGCACCATCCGACGAACTTGCCAGGACACGAACGAAGACCCGTAAGGTGCCCAAAGCCATTTCCTCGGTTAAAGGATCCGTAGGTTCGAAGATCTCCGAACATGGTCCGTTAATGCAGCGTGCGGCAATGAGACGCATACCTCGAGTTTCAGTGCATTCCAAACATTCCGCCCAAACTCCCTCGCTATGTTAATCCCATAGACGGGAAAACAAACGGCCATCGTTTGCAAAACATCCCGCTATATGATGCAAAATATGTTTACTTGACAATGCTTATTACCGGGAACGCAAACCTTGGTTGATGAAGGTGCAACCGCAAGCTTTTCGAGGAATAAAGAAATGCCAAGGGATCCAAAAGCAGGGGTTGAACTGAGACATGCTCTGTCCAGAGGTGTTCCAGTGCCCAGTTCACAGGTGAATTTGGGCATAGCTAGTAGGGAACGCCAAAGCATACCTGAGTGATTCTTTGAGGTCATCAACGTTGATTCCATATGGATCGTCTGGGGAAGGTCGGAAGACGATAGGATAGTAGCAAAAGGTGATGTCAAAATAGGTCTGGCTCGCGTAAGGCGACGTTCATGATTCCAGTGATCGTTACCAAGTCGCGTAACTTACCTCGACATGCTTCGATATATCAAAGTCGGTCAAAATTACGCGGGCAATCTTGAACGCGACGAGGAGGTTGCGGGGATCTTGTTCTCCAGATACCAGGGCTGCATAACCTGAAAGGAATTGCTCCCCTATGTTTTTAAGATGGTCTCTATAAGTGTTTATGAGAACGTCTACGATGCTATACACATAGGAACGCGTAGATTGCACTAGTGACTTCATCTTAACTTGCTGGAAGAGTCTGAACGAGACATGAATTGCATCCATGAGATGTAGGAGTGAAGCTTACGAGGAAAGAACATCGGAGACCTCAAGGGACGAAAAAGAGGGGAATGTTACGAGGTGAGATAGTCCACGGAGCGCCGGCGTGATTGTTTCTGTGTCCTCTAGCTTGGAGCAACAGAATGTAGTCAGAACTCGGACTGGGAGATATTATTGTCAAGAATGCAAGGAGAGCCTCTCAGGACATTCGTACCCGCTTGTCTATTGAGTTTGTCCCTAGGACAGCGTTCGATCACCAAAGAAAGCATCTGTACGCCTATTACATGTCAGAGGAGCCTTGACCGGCGCTGCTGAAGGACACACCTTTGGTCCGCAGGTCATCTTCTTCCGACGTCAAGTATTCGCCAAGAGCCTTGACAATATCCAGGAAAGTTACACTACCAGACGAGATGCCTGAAGAAGACAATCATGATGTGGTAGAAGATGAGATCTGTCAACTAGTACATGCCTACTACGAGTTTCTCGACCTCGGCGTCCTTTTCGGTGGCTATCCAAGAGCGAACACTGCGCTCGACGGCATCCATCTTAAGTGATGAGACCTGGAATGATAAAATGTTGGACAAAGTGAGTGTTTGTCGGGGATAAGAATGGTAGCAGGTTGATTAGATGGATACGAATACGGTAACTTTCGGACATCGTGACGTCGGAGCAGCGGCGGTCATCTGGTTTTCCCGTTCCGTTCGACGTCAACACTTGTCCATGCTCCATACAGCACTGAGGCAAGGTCGGCGCTGCTGTCAATGGCGACAATACCTCAAGGCTTATTTTACGACTTCATCAACTCCTTGGTTAGACCGACCACCACCTCGTAAAGCCGACAAGGAAAAGTTCAACTTCAATCCTGATCTCGTGTTTTCCACAGACGTCCCTCAGGAATACCTTTCCTATCCGTTCGTCACTTCCAATGACTTGGCCAAGTCTTTTACTATTCCACCGACACGCGTCCGTATGCTCGTGCGCGACTACATTGAAGACGCACTATACAATCCACACTACGGCTATTTCTCCAAGGAGGCTACCATTTTCACAGCGCCTGGAGAGGAGAACGAGGGATTCGACTTCAGTAGCTTCAAAGACACTGCACAATTCGAGGCGGCTGTCGCGCGCCGCTATGTTGAATGTGGCAGTGTGTCAGAAACAGAAGGCCCCGGCAGGCAAGTTTGGCATACACCCACTGAACTGTTCAAGGTGTGTGTGGGCTCATTCTTTGTCTTCGCAACTCTCAAAGTCATTTTAGCCATGGTATGGTCAAGCCATTGCCCAATGTCTCTTGTCTGAATATCTCCTAAAATACTTCCCTTACGAGGATTTCAAGATTTACGAGCTTGGAGCTGGAAACGGTACTCTGGCGTTGAACATTCTCAACCATCTTCGTACACACTATCCGGAAGTCTACGATCGCACAGTCTACACCATCATTGAGATCAGTGCCCCGCTGGCGAATGCCCAGCGGACTCGCTTACGTCGCGCAGGTCATGGACTCCGCACAGCAAACGTCGAGCATCGGAGTGTCTTCTCCTGGACCAAGACAGAACACGCACCGTGCTATATCCTCGCTACTGAAGTCGTGGACAATTTTGCCCATGATCTCGTGCGATACGACATTCGTACATTGGAACCTTTCCAGGGCTCGGTCGCCATCAACGGGGAAGGCGAATTTGTACCGTATTACACAAGAATCACTGATCCTCTCATTGCATCCTTCCTCTCTCTTCGTCGACGCATAAAGCGCCAACCCCCTTTACCATGGTACCTTCGCACGTCGCCGTTGAGAAGGGCAATTTCGATTCTTCCCTTTGCTCCGAACCTATCGCCCCCGGAATACATACCCACGCGCCAGCTCTCTCTTCTCCGTCTGCTCCGCGCGCACTTTCCTCGTCATCGTCTGCTTCTCACGGACTTCTGCTCTCTGCCTGATGCTGTTCCAGGTGTAAATGCACCCGTCGTACAGACGAACGTACGCGGCACAATGGTACCCTGTCAAACGATTTTCGTCCGCCAGGGCTACTTCGATATCCTGTTCCCCACCACGTTTGAGCAGCTGCGAGACATGTACGAATACGTCCTCGAACAGCCGGTTAGTACAGGTGATGATGCCTCTGATTTGAAGTGTGCGCGTCTGTCGCCTTTCGGACCCGACACACCGGCGCGTTCACTTCATTCGCATTTCTTCTCTCCGTCATCCCGTCGCTTGCCGTTTGATGGGGTCAACTCCGCGAGCGGGCTGCCTGTAGGGGAAAGGAGGAGTAGCGTTTTTAGTCATGCAGAGTTCATGGAGACATATGGCGACCTTGACAAGACACGACTCAGGAATGGGGAGAATCCCATGCTGGCATATTACAAGAATGTCAAGTTCTTATTTTAATCAAGGTAGCTTTGTGATGTTTGAATCACCTCTGATTCGGCAAACACCGAAGTGCTGTATAGTACCTGAATCAGCCACATCTTAGTATCATCGTTGTATACGATCCAACTAACGTCGTAATGGCCCAACGCGTCACCCTCCGCAAACGCAACCCTTACAATACCACCTCCAACCGCCGCCGCATTGTAAAAACACCAGGCGGAAGGCTTGTCTATCACCACCTCAAAAAACCACCCACTCAACCCAAATGTGGTGACTGCGGGGTCGGATTGCCTGGTGTACGTTTGAATGGCTTTCCTGGACTGTGATCGCGACATTCATACGGGAATGATTAGGTTCCTGCACTCCGGCCACGTCAGTATGCCACCGTTTCGAAACGCATAAAGACCGTCCGCCGCGCGTATGGAGGTTCACGGTGCGGTGACTGTGTCAAGTCACGGTACGTCCCCCTTAAATCTTTCTGCGCGTCCCACGTCTCATCATTCTCTCCTACGCAGGATCCTTCGTGCATTCTTGGTCGAGGAGGCAAAAATCGTAAAGAAGGTTATCAAAAGCCAGAAGACCGCTGCACGGAAGTGATTCGGCGGATAACACCTGGACGTTGTGTATGGCTATTCATCGTCATGATGCTCACTAGCTGCAGTATGTTACCTTTGACATAAAGACCATGACAATTTCTTCACGATCGCAAATCATCTAAGCCCTGACTAGTGACTGGGATACTAAGTTCGAGTTTATCTCACTGTCAAGTCCTTCATGCACTAGCTCTCAACGAATCTAGATATTGCTATGAAACAGGATCCTGTATTTCTATGGCTGTCATAAATATCGTCTATGCAGACACTTGCGTTTGTTGTATCGATTCAACCCCAAGAAGATGAGAGTAAGGATGTCCGAGGGGAACCATCTCAGTTGGAGGGGAATCAAGAGAAGGAGGAGGTGATGGGTAAGAGTCTCCAGGTAACGTAACCCCGGCGCGTTTGGTTAATGCCGAAGACAAATTCAACGGAGGCAGACGAGCAGAAATTTTACTTTCCAGAGAGCTCCTGTGCATATCAGGTGACGGCAATCGTGTACTGCCAGGTGGCGAGGGAGGGCGGTTAGATCGAGATTTCATCCCAGCTGTGGACGGCATCGTGCATTTCGCCCATGACGTAGGTGACGGAGAACTACCGCTCAGTAGTTGTTCTTCCACGCGGTTGGACGGAAGCATCAAGTCCCGTGTGGCCTCCACTCTCCTCATCTTAGTCTCTCCCCTTTCCACATCGCTTTTCGCCGAGTTGTATATGTATAAGCCAATGAATGTCAACCCAATCCCAATACCTTGCATTGGGTGAATCTTCTGGTTGAACCACAAGATAGCCATGCATATGACCCATATCCGTTTGACCAAGGAGGCGATAGAGTACGTGACCGGAGAGGTGGAGGACAGAATCACGAATGCGATGATGTTTTGGGCAAAATGGGCAAGACCATTGACAGTGAAGTGGTATGAGAGGGCATGCATAGAGGAATGACCACGACTGGGATGGACTATGTGTGTCGGGTTATCATGGGCAGCGAGGAGACGCGGGAGGTCCGTGAACATCCAGAGGGGTAGCATGAGAACAAATGCTGCGCCTGATGAATAGAGCAACAAGTTCACTTTATCAAGCCGATGCGACGATGCTTGTGGTCCAGATGGCACAACCTTCTTGAAGAAGATATTCGAGCTCACGAAGACGAGGGCGGATCCAAAGGCACAGAGCACCCCAACTGCACTAGACGCGGAAGCATCAAAGGTAGATGCAAGCATGACTCCGATAGTCAGGGGAAGGAGCGATAGGTAAGTCTTGGGAGAGTATTTAACCCCAAAGAGAAGTGCGTATGCGGCGACGGTGAAGAGCGGTGATAACGCCTTTAACATCACCTGAGTAATGAAAAAGTGAAAAGATGAGAGTGCAACACACCTTGATGGTGTGTACAGTGCTGACGTGAATTCGGGAGATCGCTATACTAGAGAACATATGGCCGCCGACTTGGAATGCACCCATTGGCAGTGTTGCTTTCAAAATAGCGACCGTTGGTGAGCGCAACTTGCTGAAATTAATTGCGGGGGTCATGATAAGGAGACAGCAGCATGCGATAAACCCAAATTGGAAAATGGTGAGAGTGATTGGGTACCGAAACTGTTCAAGGATCGCTTTCCCGGTGTTTGATGACAGGGCAGATGTTGTGTACCAGAACATACATAGCATAAGAAAGTGGGCTGTAGATGCGGCGGAAGGTCCTGCTGCAGATGTCAAGGGATGGTTGCGACGGACGAATGGTGGGGGGACGTGACGTGTTTCTGATGCGAATGGCCTGCGGCAAAAAAATCTCTTGAGGTCTTCCAAGATCGGGGGAAGAGAAAACGAAGGGTGGTCTAAGCGAATACCCCGAGCGCCTTGCGACATAGATAGTGGTTCTTCGGAGGAATTGCTGGCCTGCCATGCATACCCGGAATTCGCGAGATTATCATTGTGGTATCCATTGTATTGAGGGTATACGGCGGGCTCTGCAGAGAGACAAATTTTCTGCATTCCAGAGGAGGAAGCGCTGCAAGATGGCTTGGGAAGAGAGCTACTTACGACGCCCGCGAGCGCAGTGCTTGAAGCGAACACAACGTTCGGATAAGGCCGCACAGCCACAGCAATGGGGTACAGCCATCCTTGTTCAAGGGCCTACCCTAAAGTCTCACGATTGCCCCGCCTGTAGGACATCACACGGTATCGCAATCAAGGCCGCCGCTGTCGTCGCCGATCCCTCAAGAAACCCATCATGGTCAGTTGCATGTCCTCTCATATGCTTATGCATCGCTGGGAAACCGTTATTCAACGCGTTTTGTTACTGGGATGGCTGGATGCTGCCCGACTCGTTGAGATGGACTAGATACCCCACAATACTCTCGACCGACTCACGGCATCTGATGTCTTCTCTGCTTTGTAGGCTCGCGGACCAAAAAAACATTTGAAACGCCTCGCAGCCCCATCATCATGGATGCTGGACAAATTGAGCGGCACCTACGTGAGGAGGTCCAGCCATTTCGTGCTGCTTTGAAGCTCAAATACATGCCACAGGCTCCCCGTCCATCTCCTGGTCCTCACAAGCTCCGCGAATCCCTTCCCCTTACAATTTTCCTCCGAAACAGGCTCAAGTATGCTCTGACCGGACGCGAGGTGATTACAATCGTCAACCAGCGTCTCATTAAAGTCGATGGAAAAGTGCGCACCGACCCTACCTATCCCACCGGGTTCATGGGCAAGTAATTTCAGCCGCCTTCTCAGTCATCGCACTTATACCATAAAAGATACTGTCTCTATCGAAAAGTCTGGCGAACATTTTCGTCTGCTGTATGATGTCAAGGGCCGGTTCACTATTCACCGCATTACACCGGAGGAGGCCACCTACAAGCTTCTCAAGGTCCGCAAAGTGGCCCTTGGCGCCAAGGGTGTCCCCCACATCGTCACCCATGACGGACGCACAATCCGCTATCCTGATCCAGCCATCAAGGTCAACGACACAGTAAAGTTCGACCTTGAGCAGGGCAAAATTGCCGACTTCGTAGCCTTCGACACAGGTAACATCGTCATGATCACTGGTGGTCGCAACATGGGTCGTGCAGGTGTCATTGTTCACCGTGAAAAGCATATTGGAGGTTTTGACATTGTCCATGTCAAGGATTCTCTTGATCATACATTTGCAACACGGTATGTGACACCATACATCTCGTGCATCAGCGAGCTCCAATTATTGGCAATTGTAGGATCTCCAACATCTTTGTTATTGGTCAGGGCACTAAACCGTGGATATCGTTGCCAAAGGGCAAGGGTACTAAACTGACAATTTCTGAGGAGAGAGACCTCCGGAGGAGACGCGCTGCTGAATAATAGCTGCACGTTATCAGTCGTTCTTGCCGTTTCTCTCTCATATGTACCTCCATGTCTATGCCTCACGACGACAAAAAATGCAGTTGATCACATGGAGCGTATGGACATGACACCGATCGCATGTGAAACAATGATATCCATGGTCTGAACAGCACTGTTCGGATTACCAATAATCGGCTGTCCTAGGCTGTATGATATAGAGTTTAGCAGACCTTTTTTCCGACTCCCATCGTTTTAACCACTTGGTCATCTTAGCCCTTGAAGCAGGGTTACCCACGTTGACGGTGGGTATCATACTACCCCAGTCGCATGACATAGCAAAGCAAGTGAGCTCAAAGAACGAGCTGTGCTCTGAGTATGGCACCCCAAATATCTGGATGTTATACGACGACTTTTGCGAGGGTTGGAGATCTGTATAAGAGAAATGTCGTGACTGGCCTTGGGAGATGATGGACTGAATCGAGCCATTAAGGTTACTGCCAGACGGTGGAGAGTACCTATGAAAATCGGTCAACCAAAGCCATCATAGTAGAAGTTGGATGACGCACGTCCACCCTGTGGGCCGGAAACCGATGACCCTCGAAAACGTGCCATTGAACTTTTGAAGGTACGACTTAAGGTTGTCTGAAGTGACTGCCCCTAACGGCAGTATATGGACGTTAGCTTCAGTAGGATCGGCAGTCAGGAGAGCGTGTAGCTCTTTATCAGCCTGACAGCGTAGTATAGCAGTCTTGCGAGCATCACAGTAGACTTTCGTTCCGAGAGCTTGGGCGATTGCTTCAATGGAAACCTCTTTAAAACCCAATCCAAATGACGGGATGTGGGCCCCTACCTTTGACAATACGCTCCTTTCCTATCGAATATGTGCTAGGAGAGAAATCAGCTGTGAGTTAAAATGGGAAGCATTCCATTTACCCTACTATCACAAGGATGCGCTCCTGCAGCGTCTGTTGTCCACCCTTCTCAGCAGAAGTCGGTGATTTCATCCAAGCATCTATCGTGAACTTTCGGTTTGTGTGACCATCGCGGTCGTCTCCGACCCCTCCCACCACCAGTCTCCGGGCTAACTCTGCACAAGCAGAGATAACAAGTGGTTGGGGTGAAAATGTGTACTGTTCTGGTCGTTATTTTTTTCGACGGCTAAATGAAGGATTACGACGGACCTTCGGATTGAGGTATGTAGTGTCTAAGTAGATATGATCAATGCGTTTTCCATTCACAGCGGGATGGAGGACATGACGTGGCGACGCGCGAAAATCCCCACAATGCAGGTAACGGAAGATCCTTGATGAACCTATGAAAGGGGACTTGAATGCACTGTCGCCAGTATCGATAGTTTGCTGCCCCTCAAAGAGGAATAGACAAGAACCCGGGCAGTGATTGGCTTCTATCAGGGTCACGCTCACTCTTCCAGTATCAGGTATTATTGTCGGGGTGTCCATTGGCAAGGGATAGACCCAGCTAGGATCGACAGCCAGCATGTGTGTGATTAACTTGGCAGTCTCCTCTGCAGAGACATCATAAGCACGGGTATGACAGGCTGCTCGTGCATTGACCTGAACAGTAGATAGGGCCACTCTTCCACTTGGATCCGAGATTGGTGTAGTGGTCGGAATGCGCGTGGCTATCGTAGTCCTGTCAGCGTAGACTTAATGAACAGTGAGTGTGTTGAACAAACGTAAGAAAATACGCTGTGACACCAGGGATGGTACCATAGCAAAAGGCGTCCACTGCAATTGGCATCCCTTGTAATACCTTGTAAAACGGAGCTTTTCTACGGTTTCCTCTGGTCGGCCTGGAATCGCGGTCAGCGGTGGCATCTGCCTCTACCCAACTTTCATCCTCCTTATGTGAATTCATTAGCACGGTGTACAGACCGCCTCTACAGTCCTTGATAGATGTGTTGGGATCACCATCTTCAGATGTCAACTCGGGTTTACTTGTCATTGCGATCGATGGACATTTTCGCATATCAATGTTGTTATTTTCCAAGGTTGTCGTGTCAAGACATTGATTGACATGAACCTGTGCCTCCTAACCGGCGAGGAATAGCGAGGGCCAGTGAATGAGTGTAAAGAGGTCTATTTGGTGCGCTTACAAGAACGAGGAATTCTGTCAAGTCTATGCCGCAGAGCGGGCAAAAGCGTTGTTCGTCGCAAGATTCTCCCTCAGCCTCATCGATTCCGGCGCTGTTGTCCAATACTTCCATAGCAACCAGTTCGTCATCTCCAGCAGCCCACTCTCCAATGGGAAACTCAACTGTGGGGTCACTACTTGAGTTGCCCCCTACAGGATTAGACATGTCTTCACATAGTGCAACTGTATTGGTTTGACTCTTCTCAGGCTCTCCTATGCAAGTCAAATTACGACCACCCCAAACCCCACACGAAGACTAGAAACACGAACCAAAGGAAGTTTGCTTCAACAAAGGAGCTGAAGTGCCAAACATAGATTTTGAATGGTCCGGATCAGGAGAGATTGGATGATGAGATTCATGAGACCCAGTGCTTGACGCCTCAACGCGGAGATTAGGGGGCGGCAAGAGCGCTGAAGGTATGCCGAACAAATCCTTGTCTTTTCGGCGTGTTGGAGCAGATGTGCCTGAGTTCACAGACTGAGAATCCTCAGGAACTCCCTTTGTTGGGTCCGGTTGAGCACTTCTCATCCCATTGTCGTTCCCGTGAACAGCATCGTCACTGTCAGAATCAATGATGATTACTTCTCTTGATGCCACCGTCCGTCGTACAGTAGACGGGGATTGTTGTAAGTCTGACGCTCTGGCTCTTGCCCGTTTTCTTGCATCAGCATTTGAGAAAAAATCCAATAGAGTACGATTTGGAGGAGGTTCCTTGCGTTTTCTCGTTAATGGTCCCATGTGAAACACGAGTATGATGAGATGCGTTGCTTGCCGTCGCTTACATACTTCACGCATGCACAGCCACCCGAACTAAGTCTCACATTCGTCGCAGGAAATAAATTGATTTGCGTCAACACGCTTGACGTTGGTGGCGACCAAGTAATCCATCGTAGCGGTGCGCTTGCACCAAGTCCCCGACTTCCTGGACAATAACACGACAACATGACAATGTGATAGCACCAACTAGACAGTATGTACAGACAAGAAATAGTACTCGTTGTTTCTTCTACTCCATGTCCATCTCGAAAACCTCGCAGTCGTCATCATCAATCACCATACCCTTTTTGGTAGGTGACTGACCAACCAACTCTTCATTGTCTGCCTTACACTTCCCCTTGGCAGGCACTTTACCCTTTCCTTTGTCGAGACGAGGGACAGCACCCAATATATTGGCCTGTGAATATGTATGAAACAGTAAAAGTTTCATACTCTTCAATATTGTCTGGTAGATGTGTGATGCACCGGCACCAGTTCTTTCGTTCGCCTTGATGTCCCAACTGTAGTAGAATAATGATCTAGTATGTCAGTGAAGAAGACACCTGAAGAGACATCTGCTTACAGTTTAAGAATGATCTCGACCTCAACATAATTGCCATCCTTGATCTTTGAATTGTACTTGCCTGGCGTAATGAGGTTGCCATGCCTATCATAGATATCCGAGGTGGCAACCTTTGACTCGATGATCTCGCCATGGGACTTGACAAGTTTCGCATATTGACTGTAAGGGTCTGGTAAGTTGGTGATTCACAGGGCTCTCACATCTGGTCACCATCAAAATTGAGATGGTGTGGACTAACATTGGGGGAGAACACTTACTTGTCACAGTAGTCCCAGCCCCAGTAGTAGTATTACCCTTAGTTCTTCTAGCGGCAGCCATCTCTCTCACTTTGCCTGCAAGTGCATGACACTCAGTAGTTTCATTGGATGCATAGACAGGTGGGGGTGGTTTTCGAAATGCAGCAGCAACAACAGAACCATAATGATGCTCGAAAAAGGCGGAAATCAAGCTGAGGAGGCTTTGTTTAGTGTTGCTGGGCAGTGGGACATCATTGAGTTTTAATGTGAGTGCATTGAGGGTCAATTTGCCAAGAGCAGCGCGGTGCTTTGCAAAGTCAGTCAAAAGAGCTTGTACACAAACCTTCTTCAATGAGCCTTTATGGAGAGACACTTCAGGTAGAGAGGAAACAGACACAAATATCACTTCAGCTGAGAGACTGGCTAAATTCTGTTCATTGATGTTGTCTGAGTAAAAATACCATCTGGGCCCCAGCTGATTGTCCAGTATACGTTGTTGAAAGGACACATACTTACAGTCACGTGACCTTATATTAAGTAAGCATTACAAAGCATATATAAGACTCAACTGAGTCTGAATAATATATATCTCTCTTGACCAGCAACTGCTATCATCTCTGAGAACCCAACCTTCCAAGGTAAGTATCCCTAGAGTAGATTCCTTAGTAGCCCATGTGGCAATGCCGGCTACTAGCTATTGCAACAGGTTATGAGCCCCACAGCTCTGACAATGTGGTTTACTGCTTGTCATCTGCTCATGGGTGAAACCCTTGGACACAGGCCGTTCTGTGTGGAAACACCGAACACTTTTTGATGCGGCAACGCTCAAGAGCAGCAGCCATCAGACTCTGAATGTAGGGGGTCATTATGATCCTACATTCTGAGAGCTCTGACTGTTCAGCAATGCAAACGTACTTCTCGCTCCCTTCATTGGTACATGCTGACACGTTATTCTTTCAGAACCTACTATCAAAATGTCTTCCACCCTCAACTCCCTTCCTAGACTCAGCGGCACCAACTACAAACGTTGGGCCCAGGACATGGAAGCGTACCTTCACACCATTGGGGTCTGGAACAAATCCATGACCAAGACGTGCCCTGCCGCTGCCGTAGCTGGAGCTGCCCTCACTCCTGCTGAGGAAGAAGCCCAGGATAAGTGGGACGAGAATGACGATCGGGCCCTTGGCTCTATTTGTCTTCGTCTTGACCCCTCCATCGCCGGCAACTTCGCCGTGCACTCCATGTCGAAAGACCTCTGGGATGCCATAAAGGCTAAGTACGAAGCCGCCTCCCTCACTTCCGCCTACACTGAGTGGAAGATCATGCTCAGGATTACCTTCCCCAACAACAACCACCCTGGCCCAGCTTTCTCTAAGCTGAACGCCAGCTTCGCCCAGCTGGAACAGCTCCAGCACAAAGTGCCTGACAACCTCAAGGCACTCATCACCATTGCCAAGCTCCCCAAGTATGCGGAGACCCTCCATCAGCAGCTCAACACTGCCATCAACGCCGACCCCACCAAGACCAAGGTCTTGACCATGGTGGAGTTGGAGACAGTCCTCACCGCTGCCTGGCAGCACTACCTCACTCGCCGGCCTCCTCCTCGTGCCCAGGCCAACAAAGTTTCCAATGTAAAGCACCAGCAAGGTGACCCCTCCTTCAAAAAGCAGCAGGAG
>JBBPTD010000416.1:0-27709 GCA_038093895.1 Boletus aff. mottiae
CCGTTGTGTTTACTAACGTCAGCAGTATATATGAAAGGAGTTGGCCTGGCATTCAGGAAGTATTTAGTGCTCGTGACGGTGAACCAGGCGTAGTCGTTGTACGAAAAGGCGAACTTGCATGTTTTGGATCACGGAGTGTTTGCCTCGCATCTATCAACACCTTGGATCAAGAATTCGATTCCTTTGATCTGCAAGGTGGCTCGATCTCGTGGGTTTCCTTTATTGTCCGATTGCAACTTTGATTCAAACAATTCTCCCAGTCCTGGCTTGGTTTCCTACGGGTCACCTCTGGGTCTAGAGGAAATCCAGGGCGAGGAGTCTACGCATGACGGCGTGGTGCTTGATCCTCTTACAAGTAACATTCCAGACCTACTGGTTGGCAATGAAGTCATGCTGGCCGTTGATGGTTTGCAGTTTGCAGGCCGCGACACTTTGTTGGTTTTCATTGCTCGTTGTTAAGCTTGGTATGCTGAGATTCCAATGACTAGACTCGCCTATCATGGAGGCGTAACTTCGGCGATCACGCCTCCGACGTCCTATGGATTAATCGCTGGCCTGAGTACTGCATTTTCAACGGGTGCAGCACACGCATTAGAGGAAGGCGCAGTCATTCAGGACATAGCTGCTCTGCATGTCAACATTCACAGGGGATCAGGCTCTCCTAGCGTGAGCAGTCAGATTGCTGCCTTGCGCCACTTGTTGCTCGATGCCGCCAGCGGAACTCCGTTTGACCGTGTTGCCAAGGTAAACTATGGTGTAATTCTGAGTCTTGTCTTGTCTAAATGCAATCAAAGGGAGAGATTCCGCTAGTTGTCCAGGCACAAAATGCGGATATTATTGCGTCATTGATCAAGCTCAAGAAGGAGGTTGAAGCTAGTAAAGGTGTTGAACTCAAGCTAACGGTAGCCGGCGCCGCTGAAGCCCATTTATTGGCTAAAAACCTTGGAGAGGCAAACATTGGGGTGATTGTGACACCATCAAGGCCATTCCCGGAAGTATGGGAGATGACAAGGATGTAAGTCCTCCCTAATATACCTGACGTTGCGAATCTAACGAAAATCCTCAAGACTTCCCGGCCCGCCGCTGACCAAGGACAGCGCGATCACTACCTTACTTGCTCACGATGTCAAGGTTGGCATTGGTATTCTTGAGCAATGGAGTGCTCGCAATACCCGCTTGGATGCTGCATGGGTAAGTCATTCGGCTTTTGTTTCCTTCCCACGTCCTATGATTTATCTTGTAGGCTGCCCTCGAAAGTAATGGCCAAATCTCCAAATCCGAAACACTCGCATTGGCATCAACTAACTTGGAGGAGCTGCTCGGAGTGAAACCCACCGTATCTTCGTCGGGAGACTTGGTTGCCACTGTTGGTGGCTCGCTTCTTGACCTACAGGCCAAAGTCGTGGGGATAATCTCACCGCGGAGACACTCTGTAGAGTGGCTTTGAATACCCATCTTACAGAAGTAGAAGAGGTAGTATACAAGAATTAGGTTTCTACCAGCACAAGAAAACATATGACAATCGAGAAAGCGTATGGTGTATTACGTTTGGGGTTTGCCCAACTGCTGTACCTTGTTGCGTATCAGCGGAAGGGCTGTCATCATAGTTTTGATTGGTTTGACTTCGTCTGCAGAAGCATCCGCAGTGGGAGTTAGCGAAGTGACTAAACACAAAGGAAAGTACCAAATACCAATTTGGATGACCTGCCCATGTCGTTTTAGAATCCTGGATTCTGGGGCAAACGCCGGGTGCTGGGGATGTACAATCACTAAAGAGTTCTTTTGATACATTAGCATTGGCCGAAACCTCGAGAATGAGACCAAGCGTTACTTTTGAATACCACATCCGGAGGCTCTCAGAGTCCTTGGGTATCAGAGGTATTTTTCCCGTTCCGACGACCTGGACTACGAGGTTGACGTATTTAATCATATTGGCCCCTGAAAATTGCGCAACATTAGAATAGTTGCAGCTCACTTTCCAAACTCACGTACGTCTGATATTAATCATGTCCATCAAGGACTGGCAGCCCATACCGTGACCAATCAGAACAATGCACGTCGCGCTTGACAGCCTTTACAGCCAAGGAAAGCACATCAGTCAAAGGAGAGGATGAGAGTTGACATGCGTTCGTTTCGCTCACTGGATGTAGTTGTCCCAGACGTACGCTAAAAGATCCCTGGCTGGATTGTCCGCAGCTTTTGGGCGCTACGAAAAACAAAATCAGTTCAGCCGCTTCCCATCCTGTAAATCGTACCAGTGCTGTGGGTAATGCAGAAGCGGCAAATGGCCTAGGAAAGAGGTTGACATCGACGAGCGCATAATTTTCGCTCTTCACCCAAGCAATGAGGTCCTTTGAGAAATCGATCTATAGACGAGGTTGGTCATGATACCACGGGTGGAAAATGTTGAAGATGTACAAGGTAAGAATGTTCCATATTGACGTTGCACATGGCACTGCCGTCCAATTCAACGCGGAGGTTTCCACTGATAATCGGAGTTAGCGGGACCCCGCATACGAAGAAAAATATACAAACAATTCGTGGACGAACATCACAATCGTCTTGTTCTCGAGCAAATCACCCCTTGAGTAACGTCATCACGTGAAGGATGAGACAGAAAAAAATACTTGCGTGCACATCACCTGTGACCCGTAGCGTTCTTCGTAGGCGGGCATCAATGGGACCTGTAGCATCTGGTACTGCGAATATAAGAAATGTTGCCTGTGTCCTTTGAGGATCTCCGGGATCGAAAAGGTGATTTCGTCCAATTCTGTACAAAAAGTAGTGAATACAATGGGCGTCAGGAGTGGGATGCACATACCTTCACGGGGTTCACAAGCTTTGGGATTGATGCTTTTCCAATATTTGCTTTGTTCGAGTGCGACTTGCCAGACGGTTTCCGTACCGGCTTCCGAGGCCATCATTGGAGGTAATTCGGGTGGAGCGTCCCCAAGCAAAACACGTGCGACAGCCAGCGCAGAACTTGATATAGAGTCAAGGTTATAACCTCCCTGGTAGTGAAACAATGGGGCATGGTGTCAGGAAAGCACTCGAATCTTAGCTAAGGGCACACCTCCAAAGCGACTACTAGTTTACCGCCAGCAAGACTCGCAAGCATATGGGTCATGTGCGCGTACCCAGTAGGCGTGACGTGGCACTCGCCCAAATCGTCACCATCGGCTGCATCAAAACCAGCCGAAACTGTAGAGAAAGATGTCATGTTATGAATGTGCCGGCAAAAAAGCATCTCCTGAACGTACTGATAACCAGTTCAGGGGCAAACTCCAACGCAATTGGCATTACAATTTGTTGAAAGGCATGGATGTAATCAGCATCTGTCATGCCCTTCGTGGGCCACGGAACGTTGACAGAACTAGTGTCCGTGAGGAAAGCGTTATTGTGTCTGGTTGCACGGACATACTAGCCAAGACCTGGGCCTTCTCCGCAGGATTCCAAACCGCCAAAAGGACCGCAAGGATAGAATTGACCGCGCTCGTAGCGATGTATGGAGATGTACAACACGGTTGGATCGTCATTGAAGGCACGCTGTGTTCCATTGCCTGGTCAAAGTGAGTGGGTCCGAGCAAAAGACAAGGGTGGATTTACCATGATGTACATCCCTTTGGTAAAAACTAAGTGTCAAGAAGATCATGCATTGCATATAAGCCATTGGCTTACCAGTCCAGTATCAATATGCGTCTGATCGGAGTCAACAATTGAACGACTTTTGCCGCGACGGCCACATTGTTGAAGAAGCAAAAACCCATGTGTTCATCGGGCTCAGCGTGGTGACCAGGGGGTCGCACGATGGCAAACGTCTTTTTCAGGTGACCCTGAGCCACCTTCAGACATGCCTCGATGACGCCACCGCAGCTCAGTCTGGCGGCACGAGTTGTGCCGTTCATAACATAGAGGGACAATGATTCGTAGTAACTTTCCGAGTCAGTGATGTCCTGGGTGGTCATCGCTGGGGAGATGAAAAGACTCGTGTTGTGAGCGTCGAGATATCGCGGACAAGTCGAAGGAAAGCGCAAACTTGAGTGCGTTTCCTACACTCACATTGAATAGCAAGGACCTTGTCCCAGTGCTCCTCTGTGTGTACGAGAAGTGCCTCGTTGCGGTATACAGGACGAATAGGGATCGGTTTCATTTTTGAAATCAAGTTGGCATCTCGGATGGTCTGGAAGATCCTCGATATACGGTCAGGTTGCTCGGGATGACCGTGAACCGACGCGTGGATGAGCATGTCCATGGAATATACATAACCGACCGTGAATTCTTTTGGTACTTGGAAAGGCTCGGATTGGGCACGAGGCTTGGGTGGTGGACTTGGAGGACGCTGCACGGGCACGGGCACTGGAATGTTTTGAGTTTCTTCATCGTCGACATCCATCGACGCGCCGTCGAGCTGTGGGCCGTTCACTGTGTCTGTGTCCATGGCTAAACCCGGCGAGCTGAATTATTAGTAGTAGTGTAGCAAGAAAAGTGTACACTTGTTAGAACTCCGTCCAGTGGTAGTAACTAACTCCCAGGATGAGCGCCGACATCGTGCTCGGCGATGCCCAGTGGGCGCTCCGAGGGTATTGCCATGGTGATTGGACGAGCTCGCGCCGCCCTAATGCCTGGGAGCTGAGCTGTGAGGGCATCCGCAATTCTCCACACTTGTCAAAACTCACACTACCCTTCCTAGTTCAACATCCTCCATCGTTGCGTCAGCCGTGTCCCACGTTCATCGCGCGCTGGGGCAAATCATGCACGTCAACCTCAAAGGATGGCTATTCCACTCTAGCCACTTCTGTTTCTGTGTACCAGTTCGCGCGGGATTCGTGCTGATATCCATATTGACATTCCTTCTTTCTGGAGCGATATCGGTCATTATATGGTTCGAGGTATTCCGTAAGTCGCTGTCTGGGACCGACGACTGAGCGCTGAGCTTTGACCAATACGGGCTAGATTCCAACCAGCTTTCCGCCAAGGAACGGGTGGCCTTTATTTTGGCCGGGATCGTCGAGAGTATTTTGTTTTTAGCGTCTACCATTGGGTACGTATGTCCGACGAGTCTTGACGCACGGAAACACTTAGCCAGATCCGTCTTACAGGTTTATCGGTGTTGTCGCACGCAAGCAGCTATTCGTCACGATTTACACATACTTCCTCTACGTTCATTTCGTCCTCAACCTCATTGTCGGGATATACTTTCTCGTTACCGTGCGTGCGAGTAATCGCGAACAGCTTGTCGATTACTGCGCAGAAGTGTTTGTAAACACTTCGACGGAGTCGAGTTGCTCAGGCCTTACGAGAGTCTCAACATACGCATTCATAGCGATCGTCGCAGCACTGTTGTTGTTTGAATTTTGTGAGGGCTCGCTGGTCCCGTGTTTTCGCCTTTGTTAACCTTTTCTGCTGCCCAGATGGAGTACTGATCGCAACTCGATATGTATATCGCCTGCGCAAGCAGAAGCGAGATGACCGGTCACGACGCCTTGGCTATTTCCACGCGCTCTCCACGCCCGACACATCGAGCACAAGGCATACGCGCCAAGCAAGCGACGATATCGAGCTGCTCCATTCCCAAGACAGCACCGTCGATCCACAGGACCACGAAGATGTTGTTCTTGACATTGGACCTCGGAGCTATATCCCAGTGTCAACATATGACCGTGATCTACCTCCGGTTCCAGCACTCGGTTCACCCAAATCTTTGTCGGGGACGACGCCTGTCCGTCGCATCCGTGCACTACCACCACGTCCGGACATGGCATCGCCCGTCGTCACACAAGCGCCCAGTCGTCCGCAGGAGGACGCTGTTTGGCTAAACAGGCTACCGAATCCTCACGAGCCCCTGCGCTATGGCTCAAGAGGGCGCGAGGCACAACCTCGTGTGGATAGCGAGGCTGAGTCACCGGTATACAGTGCAGAGGTGTCGTCAACAGCGCACTCTGCGCTGATGGACCACGCTACTTATATACAGACCATATTTGCGAGATCCAATCCTTCGCTACGATGACACGCGCATGTACCTATTTATTAGTATGGACATGGAGTGTACTTAGCGGCTGGTGTACTTTGAATACACACATCCTGGATGACTTGGCAACAGAGCCAAACAGCCAAGCTAGTACAGCACCATCAAAGTACACAGCTACAACGGCTCGACTTTGTCGTCGACGAGGAGAGACTTGGACGAAACGGACGCAACGACGACGACTCGCTGGACCTGAGGCTACCACTAGATGTCATGCACATCGGACGCCATGACGTTCAACGGCAACACATTATCGACTCTGTTCGTCGCCGTCTCTTCCCCGCCATCCCGAAACGCGCTCATATATATCTAACTAACTAACTTTAGCTCGACAATCTTATATTCCAGCTCTACACCCTCTCCTTCTTCTTATCCCCCACCTTGCTCCCACTCCTTTGCAGAGTCGCAACTCAGTTCATCTTCTACAAGCCCCGCGACCTCGACCCCAAGCTGTCCTTGCGCGTCTGGTTTCTCCTCCTCTGCGCTTCGAATACCCCGAGTTTCTGGTCTCACGTCACAGATGGTGCAACAGAGGGTCGAGCCGTTGTCCTCGACTTTGTTGGGATGGGTAAGCTTCTCAACTCACCCTTCACCTTGCTCACGCCCTCACAGGATATCTGCCATCCAAGGCACACCTTGTATCGCTCGACACCCTCATTCTCTGTCTTCAGATGCTCCTCACCGCCATCTCATTCGAAATATCACTACACTCATCCTCCCCGTCCGATTCCGAGTCCAGTGCCATCCCATCGTCACCCGCCGTGTCCCCACCCGTGTCACCTGCCCTGGAAATAGACCGCGACGATGACGACGACCGAAAATATTCACACCACCATACACCCACAATGATCATAGACCTTCGCCCCCGCCACCTCATAAACCGCCTACGAAACCCCATCCCACTCGTATCCCATGTGAACCTGACCACCCTCCCTCTGCCAAATACCACCCCAACACCCTTATCTATACACTTGAGGGCCATTTTGAGGCGACGAGAGGAGGCGAGGCGCCGTGTAACAGACCAGCCCGACCCGGCTGAAACCGCAGACAGCCCAAGGACAGAAGACGTAGGAAGGATACCGGGGAGCATGGCCATTGAGTAGCTCGAATACTACCAAGAATATATCTACTGTAATCTCCACGGACTTGGCCCCGCAACTATATAGCACAGCTTTAAGCGTGCTGCAGGTTCTTCACCAGTTGCGTTTCATCTACGGTGTGTAAGTGGGGAGGCGTGTACCACGGTTTCCTGCAGACATACCGCTGCGCGGAGACACTGCCCAAACTTTTCGAATTCATGTTTGCAGCAATCTTTGCGAACGTCGGTGTACGTCGCAACAATGCACTTTCCGTACGCTGTCGCTTGCGACGAGCAGGTCGTGGTGGAGTGTAGAGCAAGGCGTTTCAGCGGGCTCGTCGTTGACTTTTCTGCAGACCGCATGACAAGTGTAGTGGTGGAGCAAGCTAGAAATGGAGGAGTCCCTTCCCTGTCATATTACATATGTAGTTCAGACTCTCATATTACTGCAAGGCATGCCCGAGTTCTGAACCTCAGGCTCAGCTTCACAGCGTCGGGATCCCAACCTGAACTCGATTTCATTCATTCTCTTGTTTCACGCGTTCAGCAGCCAGACCATGTTGAAGGTTTACCTTTTGGTCGCTTGTGTCTGTGTGCTCATTGCCTCGGTCCTCTACACTTTCTACTTCAACCGTCTCCTCACGGCTGTCATCGGGCTATTCTTGAGAATTAGGTACTGGAATAAGGGTGGGTCCAGCATATGGATTAAGATTGGTGAGTCCTCAGCACTCGAATACACCTACGCGCACAAACCATGACGCACTAGGGTCCATTCACTTTTCGATTCTCGCCGGCAGAATCCTCCTCAAAGATGTTATATACCACTCGAGTAACCAGACAATCAAGGTCGTCAAAGCGCAGGTTTCCTGGAGGTATTGGCTGCGCGTTCCTGCTACTGAAGATGACCTAAATCGTGCTCATGTTGGCGGAGAGGACTGTGCGCCTATTCTGTTCATTGCTTCTGTTTGAATTAGCTGATGGACGCCCCGGAAGTCGACCAAACCGACGTGTTTCCTTCATGCCGCATCAAGGTTTCTGCTCATGGATTCGAGTGGTTTTTGTACAACAGAACTGCAGCATATGACCATATCCTTTCTCAAATGCAAGCCAACGCTCCGCCAGCCCCTGAAGGATCTGGACCTCGACGCTACTTTTCTCGCACTACAGGTTTGGAGGGCAAGTCCAACACTCTGCCTGTTGTCATTATCTCTTAAAAGTCCCGTCAGGCTTCTATCCTCCGTCTGCGTTAGCAAACATTAAGCCACCACCCATCATCCATGCTGCCATAAACTGGCTTAAACGGCAAATGCCATACCTCGAACCCAAGGACCTACTCCCAATATCCATCGAGGTCTTCAAATTAGCCATCGTTTGCGGTAACCCATCTACGCCGAGCCTTATGGTTGCTGAATGCCATAGGGCAGACGGTACATTTGGGATTGTACGGGTATGGCGCCAAATTCTTACCAAGTTTGAGTCGTACACTTCGCTAATATCCAACCCAGGCAAGATCCAAGTGTGACCTGTATAAGCAACTTTTGAACTTCAAGTTCCAGAATGCTCTTATCCACCTCGAAGAAAACGAACACTACCAGGGATCCATGACCGGTCTCGGCCATACCATTCGGGCGCAAGCAGAAACATCCATGTCAGTAGCCATTGTCCGGCTCTGTCATGATTGTCATTTAACGCACTATAGTTACGCTGATCGTGTCCCGTTGAATTATTTATCTTTCGAGGTATTCCTGAAAGTATGGAGGGGAATTAGGCTATACTCTGCGTTGTTTCCTCCCAACGACTTGGCATCCAGTGGGTTCAAGGGACAAACGTTCACGTACGGCAAGAAGAGTTTGGATGAAAACAACTTTGTCGGTGGCGACTTCACGAAACTCGAGTATGCTATCGAGCGTCGAATTGTAGAAGCACCAGTTCTGGAGCTCTCTTATTATGCGGACGTCGTTGGTGAAGTGCCGGCTGAGCTTGATGGACCGAAGGGAATGGGTTTGGAATCGTATGATATTGGGAATGGTGATTTGCCTCCCGAATGGGGTATCGATCTGGTCATTCGCAATGGTACGTTACGATACGGTCCGTGGGCAGACCGACAGCGGTGAGGTCCTTGTCATTTATATATTACGCGGCCTCCTAACAGCTAGTTGAAGGGTCCATCTTCAGCGAGCTTTTTTCCCTCCTGCCTTTCATGATCTGGAAGTTTCCCAGCGTCTCAAACCTGGGGACAAACGGATATGGACTGCGTTGAAAATCTTTGTCGAATTGCGCGAAGAAACCACTTTGAATCTCCCGTTCCGTGAAGCTTCAAAAAATTGGCAATGGGATGGTATGGCGGATGTCCCGAAACTTCGCATACGAGAACATGCTTCCCTCCACGTGGCCGCTGGAGATAGTTCTTCAATCAGCTTTCTTATTCCAATGGTCATAGGGCCGGATGGATACGAGTCCCGACTAGAAGTACATCTTGACACCATCGAGGTCAAATCGAGTCTGAATGACATCAAAGTTATTACCGCAGAATCTTGCCGAGTGAGTCGGTCTGGCAGCACAATCCTATGCGTTTCGGCTTGACTATGTATAGGTTTCTGCAGCACTTCCTGCCCCACTCAAGTGGAATGCAGAGCGTCAATGGTCGTTTTCTGTCTCTTTGCGGCAGCCAGTCATCTTTCTTCTGCGGGATCATATCAATATGATCACCGACCTTTCTCGCGACTGGGCCAGTGGTGAACCCACAGAATGGCACCATTTTGTGCCAATTGTCTACTCGTTGGAGCTCCACCTGCATCATTTTGATCTAAACTTGTACGCCAACGATCAGAATATCATCGATAAGCCCTTGATCAAGGATGAGAATAGTGCGCATATCTACTTTCTCGGGGGCTCATTGTCTCAATGACCAGTGATTAGCTATGGTTAACCTACGAGCCCCTCGGCTTTGGGTATCAGCGACGATCCCGTCGAACGTGTATCTCCCGGAAGCTACAACCTTCTCCTTCGCAGTTGATGTCCCTGGCCTCTCCATCTGCATCTGCTTGCCCAAATGGAACACTCAATTTCTTCATAACCAGGGCAAGGAGCACCCCATTTTACGGGCGGGAAGATTCCGTATAGATGGTACTTACCATTACTGGGCGGAGGTTCACCCAGACAACACTGAGCAGCTTAAAATTGCAATCCTGGTATGCCGTTCGAGTTCTGTTTTATTTCACCTACAAATCCGAGAATAGGCAGGTGATGTCACCATAAAAACATTGGGCTGGGCAATCAGATGCTTCATGGTCCTTCGTGATAATTACTTAGGCTCCTTCACCCACTTTTCTACCCTGACGGAGTATCTAGAGAAACGGAGCAGGGGCGAAGTAGGAGATCCCATTGGGAAGAAGTGGCGGCCAGAAAAGGTGAGTATTCACCGCAGCCATCGGATTGTTCCCTCAAGTGAGATACAGACAAACATGCTTCAAGTCGAGTTAACCTTCATGATTCAACATGGATTTCTGCTACTTCCTGCGGGTTTACCTGGCTTTGAGAAGTATGTGAGCATGGCGACCGCGAGGGATGTTGGCACTTCGTTGTGCATTAGATTCCCCGAATTGCAGCTCAATCTTCGTTTGCATGATTATTTTATGGGTAAGCAATAACTGTGGCAGTCACGAAAGGGTATCTCATATCGCTATAGAGATGTCACTCAATGTTGGTGAGCTTAAAGGATGCGTCACGGAAACATGTCCGGAAGATGAATTCTTCCGCAACCGAAGACAACACTTGAAGGAAACGCTTGTCATTGATGGTTGGTAGTTAGCAAAATATTGAAAGACACCAACTCAATTGTCAATAGGTATCGATATCACCACCAATAGACTTCTCGGACCGCCACCACGTACAAGCGCATATGTATGCGTGTGGGAAATTGCTGTGGGTCATGTTAAAGTCGTTGCAACGCCATTGGAGAGCCGTGCTCTATTCGCGGTTATTGACGTATTCCAAATACACTTCACGGACGTCGCGAATGCCCCTGCAGATGAATTTAGTATCCCTCTTGATCCTGATTGTGAGTAAGTTACTTATCGCGATGACTCCTCTTCTGATGATCGTGCTAGTGACATATGTGAAATTTTCGTTGAAGGCTTTGAATGCCACCTGTCTCGCTGGAGCGGCTGCCCTCGATTTGGATGTACCAAAGGGACTCACTTTGCATACGAACGACTTGCAGGGTCAACTGTGCGGCAAGTTTCTCAGCCTGAGGTTACCTCATGCCTCTGCGAAAGCCTTGGTCACTTCTGGCGCTTCCCGGAGATCATGGTCGGAAGCTGCTGCTATGGATTTCGACATCGCACTCGACTCGTTCACCTGCCCCAAAACAGACCACGGTCCCCAGTGCACGTTTTTACATGATCAAGACTTCTTGACTCGGAGAGTTCAGTATCTCCTCAGTCAGCTTACAGAAGCTCAAGTTAGCTTTGGGGCCAAACCACATGCCTCACGGCGCGCTGGACGACGACGCCCTCCTCACCGTGTCCACCGGAATGACCTTTATCTTCCGCCGCTCATCCTCCCACGGTTCAACCGCATACAAAGCTCCAGTGTTCAGCGACAGCAGCAATATCCAAGCCCTCTACTTCGTTGGTCTCAGCTCTCCCACCTGTCGGAATCAGACGGAGAGAACGTATCTGAAGCAGAGAGGGACGCACGTTTAGCAAGAAGTCGCGTCTTCCAACCAATCCAAGGAAGTAATGTAGACGATTCTGAACCACCCATATCGGACGACGAGTCGGATGATGCCGATTTAACAGATGGCGGATCGTCGGAAAGCGAGTGGTCCCCAAGTCCTGGTGAGTAGCAAGCTAGTCTATTAGACTCACCTGACCATCCTACAGCAGAGAATATCCTTCTCCATCACTACGAACGGTTCACCAAGCGTTACAGAGAGTGCTCGTTGGACGATATATCGAACCGAGAAGGCTCGCCGTTCGTCGTGCTGAGAGTACGTACAGTCACCCTGAGTGTTGTAAGCTTGATTACATGCCATGCTAGGACCCACCGGCCTTCAGCTTCCAGAGGCCTAGAAATGTTTCACAACCATCTTCATTGATTTGTCCACGCAAGGCGGAATTATCCGGCGATACCGAATCAAGATCGATGGTTCGCATTCAGTGCATCCATGGTCTTGAGGTTCTTGTCACTCCGCTCCTGCTTGTCTTTTTGTCTCGTCTCAAAGAAGAGAGTGAACAACACGTAATGTGGTCTATGTCTTTGATTGATATCCAACTCAACCTCAGCGCAGGTCCTCAGCGCAGAGCTGATATTGGATGTCATCTTTGCAAAGCAATTGTCCGAGTTCGTGTCCTCGGAGCAAAGTGTCTCCCCGCCATCCACGGCCCTCGACATCCTGGTTCATTCCGCGAATATGCGGGTATTGGAACAAATTGTCATGCGCCATGGGCCATCCTCTGTCGATGGTGGCCCTGAAGACACCCAGGTTGTCGACATCGTCTTGCACGGCTCACTCACAAATTTGCATATTCAAAGTATCTCAGGGGCGCAACCCACTGCAGCATCTGTCCAAGCAACTTTTGACGAACTCTCCATCGGGCTTTGTAGGATGCCACCCTCCGCGGGCGTTCTTGAGTCTCCGCATCCAGAGTTCTGCTTGTCGATTTACACCTTCCAGGCGAGCCATACACAAAGCCATTTCGAAATTTCTGCGGGTAATTTCACAGTCCAAATGGAGCCATCAGACCCGGAATATGTGGCCTCTCTAGTACTCGCAATGAAGAATCGTGCAGGGATGCTATCGAATATTCATCAAGAGTGGAGATCCAGATTCGCCACATCATTACGTGCGCTCGTGCGGCATATCCTCTGGCTCACAAGGCGCGATGCTCTTGTAGATCCCTTCTCCATTATACAGCCTTCGTTTTTGGTTCAGCGAGGGCTCCCGCACGCTGTGCGCACCAACGGTCCACTCAAATTCTTGTTTCACCTTCGCCAATGTTTGCGACACTGCGATTTGACCTCAGACTACGAGCAATGGAGCGGGGACCAAGAAGTGCGGCAGCTCATACAATCTCGTTTAGCCAGTCTCACGGTGGACTTGGATACACTTGACGAGTTGGATGCCCATCCCTGGGATTTATTATTCCCGCCTGAAAATCCAAGCCCTGCGAAGTCCTCCGCTCTGATATCCATGACTTTTGGAATAGGAACTTTACACCTCACTATATTGTCGGCCTCGAAGTCTCACAGCTGCATCACGAGTTCCATGCTGCGGTTCCAATACCAATCTAACCCGCTCACTCAATTTCACCCATCATCCCACACTTCACTCCCTACGCAGACGACTCAGCAGATCGCTATGCTTAGCGTTGCTGATGTTTCGCTGATTGCTTGCCCTCACCTCGTCGACTTTGCTCGCGGCGCAATTCGTGTCAATAAGTATTGGAAGAACGATACCACCTCTGATAACCACCTTACTCAGGCTACCCGTCCACCATCCCAAACCATCTTTGTAGCCCACGTTGAAACTATGAGTATTCGTGCTGGAGCAGAGAATCTCACTTTCGAGGCTACAGGTTCTTCGCTAGATTTTTCCTCCTCTTCTCTCGTCCGTTCGGTTGGAACGGAATCCGCGAGCAATGTATTCACTTTCAGCAGTATCCATGTCCGAGCCCGATCCAAGGGCGTCGACGCAGCTACCTCTGAGCAGGACATTCTTGCATCATTGGCTTTAGCACGCGGGAAAATCAATACAGCCCTTCGCCACGATCTAGCATCCAAAACACTTCGGGTCATCTTCGGACTCGAAGAGATTCTAGTCAGCGTTCCGCGCAGCGCCATTCGACTGTATCGCTTTGTGGAAGAATGGCGAGCCGACTTTCTTCCCGATGTCGAGGCCACGGCAGAGACACTTGTATCAGAATTGAAACGGAGTAGCATGTCGACGGTATCCAAGCCCTCATTGGCACACAGCACGGAACGGTTGTCTACCATTCTACACGTCAACGGGCACATTGCCAGACTAGGCGTGACACTCCAAGTGATGAGAGGGACATGGCTGTCTTGGACCGTCGAAGACACGACAGGGTTCGTTTCATCTTCGCCCGCTCCCCCGTCAAAACGGACGTACGATTTCGGTCTACAGCTGGGATCGCAGGGATTTACTATAACCCACAAGTCTCGCAACACGGAGAGTTCCATAGGATCTCCCCGAGTCAAGTTTGTTTTGCCTACTCTCGCATTGACAGGGCATCAAAGAAAGGGTGGTATCGAGCTGCTTGGTGTCCTAGACTTCGTGAACATCATGATCAAACCCACTCACTTGGATGCCCTCCTTGCAGTGCAGCAAAAGTTTGGCCAAGATTTTACGGACTTGCTGGATTTAATCCGAGAGACTCGTCAAAAGCATTCCGCCGTCTCCGACCCCAAACGAAAACCAGGAGAGCCCGGCACGTTCGTCGTGCAAGTTAACGTCAAGGGCTTCAGACTGGGCTTGGAGGGTCCCTCGTCTGTGTTCCACCTGGAGTGCCAGGATGTCTGGGGAGACATTGCCAAAGAAGATGATCCACTGGAGTGGAAGGTCCAGCTCCGCAACCTCGCGCTGTCACTGGCGCCGCGCACGGGTGTGGTCTCCCGTGAGTATGGGTTCGACGTTAACGAGAAGTCAGCATTCGTGGTCATCGACATCACCACGTCAGCGAATGACGGGGTCTTGAAAGTTTCTGTTCCGAAAATTCATGCCGTCATGCAACCAAGCTCAATCAGCGAGCTTGGTGACTTCATTGATTACCATCAGGTATGGATCCTTCCTCGGCATGGATACCATATCTAATGATCTTTAGGCTGAGCTACTTGTCCGGAGGCAACAAAGGGCTGCGGAATTGGAAGCATTTAAGGAGAAAACTAGAAGCATTCTAAAGACCTTCGAAACGCAAACCCCAAGCTCCGGAGCGGACAAGCCATCATGGTTGAGCAAGCACACCGTATTGGTGGAGATAGAGCGAGTAGGGGTGGCCTTCCCCTTGGCACTGAACCAGAGCGTTGGATTATCACGATGGCCTGGTCAAGATCGGACGTCCGTTCGCGCGTTCTTGTTCTCTGTACGACGGATCCGATTCAGTTCTCAAAAGGGGGAGGCAGGCCAAGTGAACACCAGGGAAGTATCTTTCCAGTTCGTTAACCGGTAGGCTGTCCTTGCTCATATATGCGATTGCAAGCTGAATTGTCCGCAGATTTAGACAGTATATAGCCACGGATTTCAATATGGAGAGTCACCAAACTCGCAACTGCTTGATTTACCCCCAATTGAAGGCCCAACTTCGTTCAGACACGTCCCTCTCCAAACACCAGATCTGGATCACTGCCAATATCACTGGTTTTATTCTGGACCTCGATTCGTCTATCCCAGATTATGTTTTCTCTCTAGTCGACGTCTATCGTCAGGGGAGAGAGAGGATGGAGCGTCTCGCCAGCAACGTTCCTCATAAATCAGCTTCTCAGCTTCCAGAGCAATTGCCCGTCGCAATTTCTTTCGCCGATGAACAACCCATTACGAATGTCCTTGCGGCTATCGTCTTTGAAAGTGGAGAAATCCGTGTGCATAGTGAAGGGGAACGTGGGAAGACGATATCTTCCACATTTTCGGACGATGTTGATGATTCTCTACGAGCTACAGGCATGGAACTGATCAGACTGCCAGTCGTGTCAGCATGGATAGAATATCGAGCAACCTCAAACGTCAACACCACCTCTCGACCATTGCAACCATGCATTTTGATCTTCAAGGCCAAGATACATTCTAGTCAGAACACTCTCAGGCCCACTCTACTACCCTTTGTCTCGGATATCACCGATTTCGTGCAGATGCGCTTGCGGACGACCACCCACCATGATGAACTCTCCAATCCCCCAGTGGTGTTTGAGGGCAGCAGACCGACGCCCTCATCACCTCCAACAGTAATAACAGATCTTCAGAGGACTTCCGGACTACAGATCAACTTTTCACTCCGCATCGATCAATCGACCCTCGAGTTTACCTGTCAACCTGATGTGAATGTCCTAGCAGCCTTGCGGTGGGAAAGTGGAGGATTTGTAGTGAGCATCTCTCCTGGAGCAAACAGGGTGACCTTCACTGGTTCTGTCGATGGTCTCACTGCGGGGCTGAAGCACGGGTTCTTGAGCGAAGATTGCGTTAACCTGGCCGCCCGTAATCTTGCGTTTTCGCTGGCGTTCTCCGAGACCGAAGATTCTGCCAGGAACCCCGATAACACGGTATCCTTGGTCATAAGCACTGACATGTCAGGTGGTGTACGTTTTTCGCGCCTACAGGACATGCTGTGCTTCAAGGCTGTATGGCTGGACCGCATTCCGCTCATTGCCTCGGAGCACACAACTCCAGAGGCGTCTAGGATTATCTCATCCTCGCCTGCCCTACGCGTTGCGAGTCCTACGGTCGAGCAAGAACTCACCACATCGATCATAATCCGCATACGCTCAATTGAAGTCAATGTTGACCTTGGCCAATCCATTAGCAATGTCACACTCAACATGGACGAAACCCTTATCCGCACAAAGCTTTCGGAAAGATGTCGAGAGCTGTCTCTGTCTGTTGCAGATGTTGCCATATTCGCGAAAGGGAACATATCTGGCCATGTCGCCGTCGCGGACTGCATGTTCCACACCGTCAGTAGGGACGAAGACGCCCTCCTGTCGGAATCCACCTCCGCAAGGTTGTTGGAGCTCACAATGACCAGCGGTCCTTTGAGCGCTGAGCTGGAGTCGGAACATCAACGCTTGTTGGTTTACCGGTCAGTTATCACGCCAAGTAGCAGACAATGTGATTGACGTCCATTATAGTGCGGATCCGATCCAGGTGGATATTCATGACGACTGGTCGCTT
This sequence comes from Boletus aff. mottiae, assembly GCA_038093895.1. Classification (NCBI taxonomy): domain Eukaryota; kingdom Fungi; phylum Basidiomycota; class Agaricomycetes; order Boletales; family Boletaceae; genus Boletus; species Boletus aff. mottiae. The sequence continues at coordinate 17,008 of JBBPTD010000416.1, forward strand.
ATCTCTTCGGCATCTGGAGACAAGGACCGACCTCTTCTTCTTGCATTCACAGTTCATGGGAAAGAAATTATCGCATTGGCCACAATATCCACCATCCCTAAGCTCATGCTCTACGTCAACAGATTCAAGGCAAATATTGCTGTTCAACGAGCTGGAGCTAGTCGAGAATCAGAGGCCTTTCGCGCTACTCAAGGACCCAAGCCTGACAAACCACTCACGGAAGTGGCTGTCGCTTTCTTGCAATCCGCAAAGACCAAGTTTAAAGAAGCAGAGACAGACATCTCTCACCTTGTTCGTCAGCAAATGAGCTTTAGGCTCGAGCTGCTCAGACTCATCCTGTTCCCTCGCTCGATGGCGGATACCGAGCTGGCGCAGTTTATTGGTCGCGACGTACATGCCAGTCTAAACCGGACCGTACAGGACAACTTGCCTTCTCGCAGAGAAGTCCACCTATCGTTCAATTCTCTGGGCATCTCTAGATTCAGTCAGCTTCAGTCCGTTCTGCCATCAACTGCCACCGTCTCACCGGACGCATCCTGGGTATCATCACTCTTCAAGAACCCCCTCGAGTCAAACATCGTTGGTCTACCCTCGATGAAGATGCTGATGATTACCGAAGAGTCCGTCCAAGACCTCACCATCCGCCTGGTGTATGATTTCTACAGTACATTCCAAGGCGGAGACAAAAGCCCGGAAGACATCTACATCACACTCAACATGGCACTGTACGCATGGCTCACGGGGCTGCGGAAGAACTTGACGAGGGAGCTGGAACAGGCGCAGGGATCAACAAGCACGCAGCTCAACAGTCCTCCTGTGCCATCATCGAGAAAAAGGGGCTCTGGAATCGAGGGTTCATCAGGGTTCACAGCACCGCACGCGGAAGAGGGCATTATTTCGCCGTTGTCGACGAGGAACCAGGTCGGAGCCAGTATAACCTTTACTCCCGCTGATGATGGTACCTCGGTGGCGGATCCTAATCCCTTAGCCAAACGGTCGACACAACCGCACGAAGGGGAGAGCAACACCCCCTCTACGGCTCCTGCCAGGAAGCTGACTTGCCGTGGGAAGCTGTCATTGGTGTACGAACCCAGGGAAAGGAAGATACAGCGGTTGACGATGCGTCAGCTGGGAGAGGCCACGCCAGACGTGATGCATCCTTTCTTCAAAAGATCGGGGTTCAACCTCGAGGATTCACTACCCCAGTACGTTCATGAGTACGCAACGATGCCGCTGGAAGAGATCATGGAGGCACTTTTGGCCTTGTACAGCCGGCAGCTCAGATCGGACAGGACGAAAAGAAACTATGTACTAGCCGCGCTTTAATGTGGCACCTTGCTTTATCTTTACTCATTCAGCATCGCATCCAAATTTCATAGAGTAGCATGGTTACTAATCTGAATGTCATTGCATAAATAAGCGAGCGACCTATCTACCAGGGGGTCCACCTGCGCCTACATTGAAGACACTCAGCAACGCGAAACATCCATAAAGCACACCGACAGGATATGCGACCAGTAGATGCTGATCCGACATGCGCAACACCGCTACGAAAATGCCCGATGCAGAGAATGTGCACCATATGATTGAGAGCAATGAGAGCAGGTAGCCCACAAATCCACTAGGTGCATATATCCAGTAAGCGGATGTACGCGGAGAAGAGGAGTAATACATACTCGAGCGTCACCACTACACTTACTGCACCGACACCGACCATCGGGAGTAAGCAGTAGCCCAAAACAGAGACCACGCGGTATACGTCAATGCTTTTGTCGGACATGAGGTTGAGAAGGGTGTATATCGACACCGACCCCAGTAAGCCAAAACCATAGATGTAGCCAAACTGCGGTTTGCCGGACTATAAAACCTCGTGAGTATGCTGGGCATACCGTCGAAGAAGAAACACTGACCAGAAGCAACAGCATTCCAAACAAGAAAAAGAAGAGGAGAGGACCTGCGAGGTCGGCGTCGTCCATGATGTGTTCATCCACTCGCTGGAGTGGATTGAGGACTGTCAATGATTTGTCTCGTATATGCGAAAAGTTGATGCCCAGCTCTGCCGGCTTGGTTTGAAACGGGTACTCCAAGGGTCGATATGTTGCTCACCTTGTAGTAATGGAGGCTCGCCTTCGAATCCACCAGTGCCAAAGGCAGTCCACCAACCGCCGGGCTGCTGAATGGTACCGCTGTACGCCTGAGCAACGCTTCCAGATGGGATTGATGCTGACGCGCCCAGGTTGCCTTCTAAACTTGAACGCGAGCCAGGATAAAATTGGCTCTGGTCAGCGCCTGCGGCATAGAACTGGAGGGGTACGTTCTGCTGGGCGTGCGTTGGGTAGTAAGGACTGTGAGAGGACGACGCGCCATAATGGTTGTTCGAGTCTTGCCACATTACTACGTATACGGGTATGATCAGATGGAACGCGGTCGTGCGTGGTCGTGGGTTCGTGGTCGTGTCAATGGACAACTCGTAGTTCGGCACTTGCCGTAGCTCTCCTCACTCCGTTCATCATGGCAAGTCAACCCGCTGCTACGCTCTTCCTTCACTGACACCACAGACAGCCGCAGGTATTTCGGATGTGATCGCAAGGCTTTGACACCCTCTAATCGACGAGTTGTAGAACGAGTACATCGAGGAGCACATCAAACGCCATGGCAGACGATTAGACTACTACGAACGGAAGTAGGTATCTGTAGCAATCCTCACGCCCGGTCCTCCTAATTTTGACCGCTCCAGGCGTAAGAGGGAGGCCCGTGCCGTTCACAAGGCATCCGCAGTCGCTCAAAAGACATTCGGTATAAAGGCGAAAATCCTTCATGCGAAGCGTCACGCGGAAAAGGTCCAGCTCAAGAAAACACTCAAAGCACACGACGAGCGCAACGTCAAGCAGGCAGACTCTTCCGCCGTCCCAGATGGTGCCCTCCCTACATACCTGCTCGATCGCGAGGGCCAAAAAGATGCCAAGGCACTCTCATCGGCCATCAAACAGAAACGCAAAGACAAGGCCGCAAAATACTCTGTACCACTGCCCAAGGTTCGGGGTATCGCCGAAGATGAGATGTTCAAGGTTGTCAAGACCGGCAAGAATAAGAGCAAATCATGGAAGCGAATCGTGACAAAAGCCACCTTTGTTGGTGAAGGGTTTACACGAAAACCCGTCAAGATGGAACGATTTATCAGACCCATGGCTCTGCGATATAAAAAAGCTAACGTCACTCATCGTGAGCGTGTGCAGCGTTAATCTGGAGTTGTTGTTTAATCATTTCAATAGCCGACTTGAAAGCAACGTTCCAGCTGCAGATATTAAGTGTCAAGAAAAACCCCCAGTCGCCGATGTATACCCAGCTCGGTGTTTTGACCAAGGGGACAGTGGTCGAAGTAAACGTCTCAGAGTTGGGAATGGTTACGACTGGAGGCAAGGTTGTGTTTGGCAAGTACGCACAAATAACCAACAATCCAGAGAATGATGGTTGTGTGAACGCAGTACTTCGTGGGTTTATTTACCCCTCTCCCAGCTGTGCGTTCCTAATGTTCGTTGACTACAGTCGTATAGTAGTACCCGGAGCGTGTTCGAGTTACATGTATCCTACTATAGTAGATTCATATGTAGCAAGTGTAACATTGTTGTTGGCGAGTGTTTTGCTCAGGACTTGAACTTGATCCATGTCAGCGACAAACCCGCCCGTACCAAACTCACATTCTGCATCACCTGCACCACAGACGTTCCGCCATGCGGTCACCCCACTCGAGCGCCAGCGCTTGCAGCTGGATCGGCTCCTCAAGGATCCTAGCAAAGTAGCTTTTGTTCCCCCCCCACCAAAGGGAAAGACGATACGTCCTGCGCGAGAGATGATGAAGAACGTGCAGGGCTCAAGTGCTGGTGCAGGGAGCGGCGAATTCCACGTTTACAAAGCAGGCAGGAGACGAGAATACGAGAGGCTCAAGCTCATGGAGGAACAGACCAAGACAGTACGTGTCATGCATACCTCTTTGATGTCTTTCCCCCACTAAGTTCAAGTGACGTCTAATAGGAAGCAGAGACAGAGGGGTTTGAGCGACGGCGCAAAGAAGCTCAAGATCTTGCGGAAGCAAAGACTGCAAAGAATCGCGCGAAAAGACAGAAGAAGAAGGAGCGTGCAAAGACCAGGCCATCGGATAAAGTTGGTCCCGGCGAGGGACAGTCGGGCACTTCTCATGTGCCCTTGAAGAAACGCAGATTGATCAACGGGAAGGAGCTCGTGTTCAGGAAACCTGGAGAGGAGACTGACGAGGACGTGGATGAGGACGAGGATGAGAGTGGACCCGAGGCTAGCACCCGCGAGGAACTCGCCCCTGCTGACAGTGATGAGCCTGTTCCTCAGCCCGACGAGGCACTTCGCATAGCAACGGAACGGAAGATTACGATTCACGAGGACGATTGACCGCTATTCCTGACAAGCTCGGCTTGCTTCACGGCACTAAGGTGACGGCCATGTAATTACTCAGCTGTATTCTGCATTCAACAAGTATCGCAGCACCGTATCTCCCAAGCAGCGTACTGAGGAACGCATCACATGTTGCTTATGACTACTGGCCATGATGGTCAGGCTTCCAGATCTTCATTTGAGCCAGTCAAAACTCCTTCCGACTCAGGTGCCTTTTCAGACTCTACCATTATCGCTCTCCAACGTGCATGGAGTTCACCCCTTGAGTACTGTAGATATCTACGCGGCCGGTGAAATAGTAGTAGAGATATTTTTTGGCTTTGACTTGACACCTTCGTCGGTGATCTAGTCGGGACGTCTCAGAAACCCTTTACTTGTGTCGCCCAGCGAGATCTCAGAGTGTTACTAATAGCTGAGTCAGTTCACTGAGACAAATCTCGAATTCCTCTTGTCATCCTGGTACTCGTATCATGGCTAAGCGCGGTAAAACTAAGGCCACGAAACCTGCCAAAACACGCTCCAAGTCATCCGTCGAAGACAGTGTGAGCGAGGACTACATCTCCGACTCCGCCAGTGACAACGAAGACGTCAAATCTATACATAGCGACGCGCTCGACGAAGAAGAGTCTCCTGACACCCGTAAGAAACGCCGACGCGTCGCGTCATCCGCGAGACGCGCCCAAAACTCCAAGCACGAGCATGCTGCGCGCACTGATTCCAGGTCCAAGCGGGGTGTGTCAGGGAAGGGGACGCCTGTGAAGAAGAAGCGCAAGGTGGACGAGGCCACCGCCGATGACGAACACGACAGCGATGTCGAGCTCAAGGAGGGTCAGGAGGTGGTCGGTAAAGTTGTCGAGGCTCCGACAACTGGATGGGGTGCATATGAAGTTGTTCCCATTGGATGTTCTTCATGACTTACAGGACACTCGACAGCGCCTGAAGGTCAGATATCGCAGCGCATGCTGGATTTCCTGATGCACTTGCAAGATCCAGCGTGCAATGACCGCGTCTGGTGAGAAAATATATCTCTCGCAACTTTTCTGTCTCACCATCAACTGTACTCGCATACTAGGTTCAAACTTCAAGGTATCATACCTCACCGTGGTTGCTGCTATTGCGACGGTTACTCACTCTGCTTGCTTGCCAGAGCCTGTCTACCGACGATGCGAGAAGGAATTCAAGAACTTCATCGAGGCCTTTACCACAATGCTGATCGAAGTAGACCCTCAGATTCCACCGTTACCTCCGAAAGACGTTATTTACCGAATTTACCGTGATGTCCGTATAACTACATATCTGCACGTTATTTCACTGAGAAAAGTCTAGGTTCGTTTCAGCAATGATAAAACACCCTACAAGACTGGATTCTCTGCAGGTTTTTCGAGAAGTGGCAGGAAGGGCATTTTTGCTTTTTGTGAGTTTCTGTGCGTTGTCGCTTTGGCAGTTCGTCTGACATGTCCTCCAAGATCATATGTAAGTCTTATTTTTGTGGATGCTCTTCCTTACCTTGAGGCTGCACGAAATCAGAATGAGTATGTTTGTTCTCCTTCCTTCAATTACTGGTCTTCATGCTCACTCTTGGTGCACAGTCAAACCAGGAGATGAGAGCTTGTTTGCTGCTGGGGCATGGTGTCCGGCCAAAAATGAACTCAACATGATAAGGTAGATCTTTCCCACTTTCCCGACAGATCTAGCGATCATCCTTTGTTCTCATACAAGGAATCACATCAAGCACTCCTCGGATCGTCTACGCCAGATCATCTCAGAGCCAGAATTTGTAGCACATTTTGGCAAGCCACACCCACATCCAAAGGGAGAGCGCCAGAACATATTTGGTGCCGAAGATGAACTAAAGACAGCACCAAAGGGGGTAGACAAGAATCACACGTAAGCATCATCAAACCCGCTGCCACCAATGAACGGATAACCCAACGCTATTGAAACCCAGAGACATTGATCTGCTCAAATGTCGCTCTCTGGCGGTCTTACGAAGGTACGTTCCGAGATGGTCTCTGGGTCATTGGTCGTGTTAACACGCTCTGTGTCTTGCTCGGCGACAGGTTCACCGATGATCAAGTGCTGAAGGGAACGTTCGTACAAGAACTTGAGAAAGTTGCACGCATTCTCCGGCCATTTGTTCACTGGTGAGTATGTATCTATCGAACGTGACTTCCGACAGCTTAGTTGTTGTTTTTTTTGCCTTAAAGTCTGAACGACATGATGACAGTACCTGTGGATAGTGATGCCAGCGGTGATGACGCGCACGAGTGAATCGCAGTGCCTCGAGAATCGAGCGTGGATGTTTGAATGATTTAGGACGTGTGTCAGTATATATGAGCAATACATGATCCAGCAGTCACTTGCAAAGTAGTATCTCGAGAACGCTGCTACCGGAATGTCGTTGACAAATCCAAGAACACCACGTGAATAAAAAAAAGTAGAAAAGCAGTGATGGATACAAATTCATGGATACAATCAGGGAAGCGATCAACGCATCGACACACAAGTGTTACCAGCACACATCAAGCAGAGAGTTGTTCAACGTCTGCAAATTGGACACTGTCCAACTGCCTCGTCATCCATCCCTGTCCCAGTCTCAGACTGCAATCACGATTTGTCAGTGTAGATGGGAAGGTCCCCATATCTGATCCCGCCTATGCAATCTTTCGACCAAGGAGATATCTTTGAATCCCCATAAGGAGGTAATGCATCGTCGCCTGCGGCGATGTACTAATACACCAAAATCATCAGTTCATCGTAGACAGAGCGAACCAAGGTGAAAACGTCCTTACTGGGGGCAAATAACTGTCGCGATCAAAGTGGCTCTTTTGGATCAAAGGGACAGTGACGACCAACACCTGTAGCAAGAAAGAGAAAAAGATCAGTCGGTCGACGTCGATATGACACTCCCGGTACGTACGACGACATCTCTGAACAACCCAGGGGCGCTCGCCTTCCAAACAGGCGCAGCTCCGTAAGAAGGGGCAGAAAGCGCATCTGCTCTGGTCCAGAGATCCGCCAGCCTCGTCACACGTACTTTTCCCTGAGCATCGCAAAGCAATGAGACACGTGGAAAACATAACGGAGAGAACGTGCGCACGAGGTACTTCCAGAGAACCATGGGCGCGGACAAGACGATCCACGTTGCGATCGTCACCGCAAAACAGCTGAACCGCGCAGGCCATACTTGTCTATCGACGTCGTTGGTGGTGCCCTCAAGGGATTGGAGAGTAACATAGTAGGTCGTGATGGGAACCAAAAAGGACAGCCTTGCACGCGCGAAATGTCAGGATCTATGCTGGAATGCGGGGAGGAGTGGGACATACGCCATAATGATGATCAGATAGGCTCTTTCAAAGGTAGGCCGAGAGTACTGGGATGTTAACCGAGTGAGAGCCGATACACGGGCCTCCCATGTGTTAGGTGAGACCTGTGGAAGGAGAAGAAGAGTTACCCAAGAGAAGGAGACAGTGTGATCATGACCAACGTAATCTCTCAATTCAAAGGGCAACGTAGGGGGAGCTTGAGAACGAGAAAGTTCCTGTTGGAGATTCAGTTCACCACCATAGAGATTAGCGGATTATCTCACTACTACTGCAACATCGGTGATGACTCGTTTCGAGTCAACCAAGAAAGGGATCATAGCGGGAGTGTCGATTTTTGTTTGATTGTGAGTAGAGGATGAAGTACACGGGAGGAGGACCAGCTCCAAGGACTATCGCGGCTGTCGGGGGACAAGAAGGCACCAGGCGGTGATGGTTGAAAATTCGTCAGACCCGCAACAAAGGCGCCCATGACAACAGTCTAGCCAGTTGGCAACGAAATATAATTTTGTTTTGTCATTGCCCAACTGCACGATGAAATGTCACATGGCTCTTTACTCTTTCTTAAGCTGGGCGATTGGGAAGCGATAGATGGGAAGAGTGAAGTATCTACGTGTCCCTCCCCATCGACTATCATCTTCGGGGTCGTTCAGTCCAACCTCGACATCATGCCAATCGACCACGGCTCCGATTTCAGACAGGTGACAGTCAGACACGCGAGTGTAGACATCGTAAAAAAGCGCATCTTATTGCCGGTGAGTAACCATCTAGATTCCTGGAAAGACAAAGGCTTACTTGTCGCAGCCAATCCGTTGAAAAAACTAAACCGAGCGTCAGGCCCGTCCAGGAGGTCTGGTAGACGTTTGAAGAACTTGTGGAGCTCTGCAAATACATTGAAGATCACACCTCGGTCAAGGGCGGCGAACTCACCGCCATAGTGTTCAGCGAATGTGTCGGTGTAGACGACATCAAACTTGCCCAGCCCGAGGAACTCGTCACTGGAGAGTACATCTTGCCACTTGCCTTTCAGAATCTTCACATTTGCCTTCTCGTGCCACCCCTTTTCTTCCATATGAGCGAGCACATCGGGATGTGGCTCAACGATGACATGAAGAGAGGGAAGTTTTGAGAGGGATTGAAACATGGTGTCGATCTTGACATGCGCATGCGTCAGACGCAGTCGCGAAGAACGGAAGCAGAATTTACGAACGATACCCAGACCAAATCCGACATTGAAAACCCTTAGTCCGGTGTCTAGCTTTGGGTGACTTGAGCAAAGTTCGTCGACTGTTTTTCGCACTGGACACTGTCGTATGCAACACGCACGACGGCAGGCAGACGACTAAACTGCTTACTGATGTCACGTTCCCATCCCATCATGACGCCTACTTGTTCACCATCCTCGAGCTTCAGAAGGCATATTTCTTGACCACTGACATCTTTGGTGTATTGTAGGCGTGAATCCAGGAAGGCATCAGTTGATCCGAGCGCCGATTCATCGTCTTGACAGATTATCAACGAAGATGGTGCTTCAACTAGTGCCGACTTTGAAGAGACGAGGGTGAGAAGTAATTCTGTCCAAGGTTCAATGAGGGTGAATAGGACGTAGTTGTGCATGAAGCACCTGCACGGATACCAGTGTCACGAATGAGGGTATAGCATGCGTCGTTGTTCATGGACAGGGCGATATCACCAGCCGTATTCCCAAGGTTGTCCACTGATAGGCACGTGATGTGAGGGTTAAAACAAGGAAGATGCGAAGGACTCGCCTGCGTTCCACACTGCACCTTCGTCGAGAAGGAGCTTTACAAGCTGGTCGTCGCCAACATACGCGGCGGCGTGCAAGGGGGAGGTTCCTTCGTTGTCCTGGAACCAGAGTGGCGCACCGGCATCGATGAGGTCTTGGATGTTGTCCCGGGGCTCTTTTTCCAGGATCGCCTGGATCAGGGTAGTTCCAAGTTCTGTGATGGCATTTATTTCTTCCATGTCCTCGACATCTTGGGTTATCTGATCGTTATCTGGGTCGAGAGGGCTGTTCAAGTTATTGCTCATCGTGAACGGTGAAAATAAGGGATCATTGACGTTCCGGGAGAAGTCCTGCGGGGTCGTTTTATTCACTGTCTTCATGCAATCATTGTACTCACTGGCAAGATCGGACAGCTTGATTATGGGATGGAATGGAACCTGGTGTGCTAAATTACATAATGGAGATGAGTTTGATTAGCTACCCTCATGTCGGAATACTGGGTGTCGCACAAACGGTACCACTGCAAGTACTGTAACATCTACATTGCCGATGACAAGCCATCGCGACAACAGCACGAAAACGGACTGCGACACAAAGGGAATGTGGAACGATTCGTGAGGGGACTATACAAGGAGGGAGAAAAGCGAGTGAGGGAGCGGGAGGAGGAGAAGGGGATCATGGCGAGTGTTGGGAAGGTGCGTCTTCTGTTTTGTTGCTGACACGCGCTCAAGTTTGAGGATAGGCTGCAGAAGCGGCATATGCGCTAGATGTCGCGTCTGGGCAGGCAGGCACGAGCTCCTCTGGAGGGGCGACTCGGCAAGTGAAGGAATCGGAACCGAAGGCGAAGATGGTGAAACCGTCCGATCCGTATGTGAACTACAGCACGCCAGCGTCGCTCGGATACAGAGATCCTGATGCTGAAGAGGCACAGGAAAGGATGCAAGCGGGTACACCGGGGGCTTGGACGGTGGTAGTTAAGAGTGCGGAGGCGGAGACAAGGGGAGATGGGGAGGAAGGGACAGCAGAGAAACGCGGGGCAGCGGAGGGGGACGAGGAGGACGTGCGGGCATTCAAGCTTCGGAAAAAGACGGTGGAAGTGGGACTGGGTGAGATCTACGACCCAGCCAAGATCGAACCGAGCGAACCAGTCCAGACCGAGTCGGTTCAATTTCGAAAACGGAAGGGCAGACGTAACAACACCGCCACG
>JBBPTD010000417.1:0-27615 GCA_038093895.1 Boletus aff. mottiae
TCGGGGCCATCATTCACAGCTGACCGCCAACAATCGTCGCCGAAAGGATCTTTATAGACTTCCTCACGCAGACAAGGTCTTGCTCGATTCGATAGGCTACAGACGCAAACTCCAAGCGATCGACGACACCATCCTCGCCAACGCCGATTTTTTGCGTAAAATCGTCGCGAATCCAGAGATATTCGGACATGGTGTTGATGTGGTCTTGGCGGAGGACGGTGGAGTGGAGGGGGAGGTGACGTTGGAGGATTCGAAGCGACGGCCATCGGGATTCCAGGGACAAGGTAGGATGAGTCGGAATACACGTCGCTTTTCACACACTCTCATAGCTGACACTTTTTTTTCAGGTGATGATGAACCCCATGTGCATAATTACTCGCATGACCACCTCAATGGTGCGAAAACGACGGATCCTAGGAGACGGCATGGACAGGGACACGCGAGGTACATAGCAACCGACTTCGACATGGACAAGTTGAGGAGCACGCTCAGGCAGTTTGTTCGCGATTGGAGTGAAGACGTGCGTGTTTGCATGAATCGCCATCTGTTTGCCATCAGTCATGGATTCGTCACCAGGGGAAGGCCGAGCGTGATATGTGCTACGAGCCGATGAAAAGTGCCTTGGAGGAATCTTTCGAGGGTCGAGACAGGTTTCATCAACTTTCTGGTGGGGATGGAGTTGTTGCTGACTTCACCATTCCAGGCAAACGATCCGAGTACTCGTCCCAGGGGCAGGTCTGGGCAGATTGGCATATGACGTAGCGAAGCTTGGTTGAACACAGCACTATCCATGCTCGAGGCACAAGACTGACCCCGATACCAGGCTTTGCTTGTCAAGGAAACGAATTCTCTCATTACATGCTTCTCTCCTCGTACCTCATCCTCAACAGGTACGCATCCGAGCTTGCTACAACTGACACCACCTAACGGATGACCAAGGACCGAGTCAATCGGGGAACACACTATATACCCTTACATCCACTCCTTTTCAAACATCCCCTTCAAAGAGGCACTGCTTCGCCCTGTAAAAATCCCTGACGTACTCCCCGAATTGCCACCCGGATCCGACTTTTCCTTGGTAGCTGGTATGAGCTCACCCTTCTTCCGTTTGTATCCCCCCTTCTTACACCTACGCGCCAGGCGACTTTGAGGAGATCTATGGCGCTGAAGCCACGGATGAGAGCGAGCCGCATGCCGGACAATGGGACGCTGTACTCACCTGTTTTTTCATCGATACCGTAAGGGCCTCTCCAGACTTGTCCTGAAACACATTATCCAACTCGGTCCTTGATCTGATCCCAGGCCAAGAACATCGTGAACTATCTTCGTGTCATCCATCGCATCCTCGCGCCTGGTGGCGTTTGGATCAATCTCGGTATATGCGCCTTTTCTTGAAGACCCGTTGGAGCACTGCCTTACTTGCCCTGCAGGCCCGCTGTTGTGGCACTTTGAAAACAATAGTACCAACGACCCATCGATAGAGTTGGATCTGGAAGAGGTGAAAGCGTTGGTACGCCGGATGGGCTTTCGGTTGAGCGTGCGTTGACGTTTCTTCTTTCCTTCGCCTACTTTTTGGGCTTCGCCACGTGCCGCGGGTTCGACTGACGTTGATTATTGACAGGACGAGCGAACGATCGAGACAAGCTATACAAGCAACGATCAGTCGATGCTCGGATACATCTACAAGGCTGCGTTTTGGAAAGCGACCAAGGACTGAGAAATAGAAGATGTAGATGTCTGTCTGTATAACAATTTATACAACGGTTTGGATGTTTCTTTGTGTGACTGCACACTCCACAAAAACTGTCATATCGACGCCCAAGGCCAGCGTCGACATGGTACAAAAACGTCTGACACTCAGGGATCCGCCCTTGTATTATCTGTTATAACCCCATCTCCTTCTCGCTCAGCCATATCTGCAAGATTGTTCTACCTCTGGCTCGAATTCGAAGGTAGTATTCTAAGAATGTTCACGCGTCTTGATGAACATGGTGTTGTCACACATTCCTCGCAAGTCACAAACGAGGGTAATCCGTGAATGTGCGTAGAGAGAAGATTCCAACACGGTATCATGACATCTTCTCCCTCATACCTTTTCCTTTCCCATTTCTTGAGCCCTGTCCAGCTTTCCTCCTTCCATCATCCCTTCCTTCAACGCCCGCTTCTTCTCTCTCATTTCCTTACTCCGCCGAATCCCAAACCCATCCTCAAACACCCACCTCACCTCCTCCAAACTCAGCCCGGCCGTCTCTGGGAAACAACACACACAAAAGATGTATCCCAGCAGACAGAGTCCGGCGTAGAATCCAAATGCTCCCGACGGCGTGATCTCGGCCATGAGCGTGAGATACGTCGAATTGATGATAAGGTTGGCACTCCAGTTGGAGGCCGTCGCGAGGGAGGTTCCGATGCCGCGAACTGGAAAGAAGGTGGTGTGAGACAGAATTAGAAGGAGATAAAACGGATCCGCGGAGAGCGCGGATGAGATAAAATGGGCTGAGTCGCAGAGAGAAACATTGTCATGTACACACCTTCCAACCCAAAGAGTTCACCTTGCTGCCAAGGCACGTTACCTAGTCCACTCGCATACGCTGCGACAAAGATGATCATGGATAACAACACGATGGCGGACCACGTTTGTGAATAGTGTTCGCCTGTGACGAGCACGTTACCCGTGTGTTTGGTCAAGACTAGAGAAAGAGAGTAGCGTGTCAACACAGGCAAGCGTCCGAGCACAGCGTGAACGTGAACACCCACAATGGAACGCAACGGCGGCCAAAGTCAACCCGACGATCATCCCAGGGGCGGACCACAACATGATCCGTCTCCGACCTATGATATCGATCCACCTAAGATGTACCGTGAGCATGGTCATTCTCGGTTCGAGCTCCAAAAACAAACTTAAGCGCAATCAGCGTAAACCCAAAGTTAGTCCCAGAAATGATGAGCCCGACTGCCGTCGGTTGACTAAACCCGATCTCCTGAAAAAGTGACGCCGAATAGTAGATGAGCGTATTGAATCCACATAGTTGTTGAAACGCTTGCATGCCGCAGGCAATGACTGTAATGTGACGTAGGTTAAGTCCAGAACCAAACGAACGCAGTGAAGGTCCAAAAAACATACTCAACGCACGACGATTGGCTGGAATCCAGAGCATTGAACCGAGTCGTTGCCAAAAGGTGGTCGAGTTGACGATCTCAATGCTTTGTCGTACGGTCGCATGCAGAATGCTTAGCTAAGAAATCGAAGGGTCTATTCCGGATGCAATACAATTCGCTGGCTCGCTTACCTTGCGCTCGACTTGTTCCGGGGTAGCTGTCGCGTACACGCGAGCAAGTACCCTATAAGCGGCTTCCATGCTCCCTCTTCGCACCAGGATACGCGCTGTCCACATCCATGGGTCAGCGCGATGTAAATGATCCGCTACGACATCCAAAACACTCACGTGATTCAGGTAGGAATGCCAACATAGCGAGTTGTAATCCAGCGGGCACCGCACTCAGCCCGACCATCCACCGCCAACCGCCGTTCACGTTAGCAAAACCGGCGTCGATCCCATACGCAATCACTTGTCCAAAGGTAATCATGACAACATTGAGGACAACCATTCTGCCTCGGAGTCGCGTGGGGGAGAGTTCTTGGATGTAGAGCGGGGCAATGCAAGATGCGAGGCCGACACCGATTCCGATCAGGAAGCGGCCTCCAATCTACGATGAAGACATGGATCATCATTGTGTGTGAGACAGGAAGAAGCAAGGGAAACTCACCATGCTCCATACGGTATGGCAGACAGCTTGACCAATGGCACCACCGATGAAGATGACATCTGCAATTCCGAGGACGAGCCGGCGACCTGTCCAGTCTGACATGACACCTGCAACAAGACCACCCAGTAGGGCACCCAACGTCGTCGCCGAAGTAATGAATTCCTGTATAGTAATATAGCGAAAAACATCAAAAAAGCCCAATAACATAAAAATGTCATCCATAAACTCTGACCTTTTGCCCATTCGAGAGGACTGGTGGGCCCAAATCGCCCTTGATCGTTACGAGTGCACCAGAGATGACGCCGGTGTCATAGCCTGAGAGTATGACAAACCCTTAGCAGACGCCACCAAACACACCGGCTTTTGAACTGACCAAAAAGCAAACCGGAGATGGTACAACAACAGACGAGAAGCCAGACGAACCAGGTTGTCCGTTCCTCCCCCTCGATCGTGACTGCATATTCTGAAATCTCACCTACCGCCGCACACTGAACAATCTCCTCAAAAGCTACTCGGCCTGGGTCATCGTCATGTGCCGAGTGCTTTTCGTCAGGGTATCCTGGCGACTGGGATAAGTGTACGTTCTCGACTTTGGGGATCATCTGCGATGACATGGTTGAAACCAGTCACGAGTCGTCCAGAACACGGTGGTTCAAGCCAATTCGGTCCGGGTGATTGCGACTCGGATTGCGATTGAGCGGTTTATATCATGCAGGCCAGGAATATCTATACTTCTCGTGACGGTCCATCAAAACGTGGCTTTGCATGCCAGTGGTCAGCTGTCCAGTGGGTGATACCCTTGAAGTTCCTGCGGTAAGATCTTTGGTTTTATGAATATGTCGAAGAGCACAATGTGTAATTTGGCAGCTTGGACGGCGGGTGACGGAGTGCAGAAGATGAAGCGAGTAGGTAACGTCAGGTGGGACCCAAGTTACTTGGTCTGGAAAGTTCGCTAGCCAAGCGTAAGTCATGAAGCTGTGAACGAACCGAACTCGGCCCGAGACACTCAGGAATCTGAGTCAGGATGACTTGCCAGCACAGCTGCGATGCCTCAAGTCGACAGCACTAAAAATCGCCGTTTGACATGGTATATGTAACTTGACAGCCGTGTCAGACGTACTTGTAGCTACTACAGCAACATTCATCGTAGCCCCAATCCATTCATCCAAGGTATTGGTTAAGGTTACCGAATTCAGCCTCTTTCCCTGCGCTGCCGACGCTCGAAGCACCAAAGACAGTCAACCAGAAGTAGTAGCCCAAACAGGCCAACAAGTATGTAGCCAGCAATCCTCCAAGATCGTTCTGATTCAGACTCAACTGGCGGGTTTGGTAGTTTGACAAGGAACCACTCATTGCCAGAATTGTTACAGCACAGGGTTAAGTACAGCTGGATCGCGTTCATTCAACACAGAGGCCCAATATACACAGTTGAACTCACCGGGTTGCCCTCAATGATATTTTGAATATCCCATCCGAGTGAAAACGTGTTGTCTGGGGCAAGTCTAGCTTGTCGTCATCAAAACTCTGCTTTAAAGAAGGAAGCAGGTTACCAACGTATATATATATTGACTTGCGTTGTTGAGATACCATGTATACGGTGCTAGACTCTGCTGCAAATATGAAAACTGTTGAACAGGAATGATAGGGGCAATGTATGTGCTGTATGCAAGGTTTTTGAGCGAATAAGTGTCATTGCTCAATGCCTGCAATTCCCACTTGCAGGAACAAGCAGTGAGGGATGAGTAGTTCGTGGCGATAGAGTGCACTCATATCTAACCTGTTGTTGCGAAGAGTTGACATCGCAGTTCTGGAGTCGGGGAGAAGACGTGTCATCCGTGAATGCGACACAACTCCCTGACCAAGCAGACAGAATACTGTAGATGCCATCTGGAGCAAGCTGGGTCGTGGCGGACATTACGCAGAGGAAGCGAGGAAGATCCTTCACAGCGCTTATCGATGAACCTTACATGAGCAGCACCCTGCAGCTGGCAGGTTTTTACAGCATGTATATACGTATTATAATTTGATGAACAAAGCAATCAGATGCGCGCCCTAGTCTTCTCCACGGGCCTAGGGCAATGACTCAATGAGACGAAAATAGAAATAGTAAACATACAGGACGCACAGCTAAGAGATAATACATCAAACGGTCAACCCGGAGTGCAAGACACTTCGCCGGCTCGTTTACCTTGAGACTCGCGCACACCGAGAAATTCTGATTCCCGGAGACTCAAAAGCCTTTACCTTCGCCTACATGACCGGACGATCCGAACAGACTGAACCAGAAGTAGTACTGCAAACAGGCCAATGAATACACGAGCAGCAGTCCTCCAAGCTCGGTGCGACGAGGGCTCTCTAGGCGGGTTTGGAGTGTTGATAAGGAACCACTCATTGCCAGAGTTATTACAGCACGGGTTTAAGAACAGCTGGATCACGTTTAACAAACGGAGAAATCCAACTCTGTAGTTGAACCCACCGGGTCGACCTCTGTGATGTTTCGTATATTCCACTCTAGTGAAAATGTGTTATCAGGTGCAAATCTGGTGTGTCATCAAAAACACCTTCGAGAAAAGTAAGAATTCAGTTACTAACACAAAGGCATTTTGACTTGCGTTGATATACCACGCGTACGGTGTTTGACTGGCACGGAGATATGAAAGTTGCTGAAGAGGACTGGACGCAGCCATGTACGTATCGTACGCAAGGTTTCTGATCGAATAGGTGACATCGCTCAACGACTGCAATTCCCACTTGTGGAAACAGGACGGGGCTGCGGGGTGAGTGGTTCCAGCGGTTGTGATGGGATGCATTTTTCATACCTGTTGTTGCGGAGAGCTGACATCACAGCTCTGAACCTGGGGAGAAGATATGTTGTCTGTGGATGTAACACAACTCCCTAGCCAAGCAGATAGAATAGCATAAGAGCCATTTGGCAAGAGTGGGGTCGTGGCCGACATCGATGCAGAGAAGCAAGGGGTGCATACTTATTTATTGACCTCACCGATTTTTGATTGGATGGTTTGGAAAGGAATTACGTGAACCTGTCAGCAATCTGCAAGGATTAGAACACTTACAAGCGCGTGGATGTAGCGCTCCCTCATAACACAGCCGAACTCAGGACACGGACAGATACGTAAACCAGAAGTTATTGAAGTACTGCAACAGTACTGCTAATCACACAGCTGAGTTGACCCTCGGGATTTACCGGTGGGGGACCTACTTAGCACATCATCTAAGTTTTATAGACACTTAGATACATAATCATATGCCGTAAGTGATTCAGCTCTTCCCTCTGAGAAGCCAAGGCAGCAGACGGATAAGCTTCACCAGCCTTTATGTGACACCCGTTTGTGCGAACAAGTGATCACACTGAGGAGGAACCAACAAGCATAGTCTATTTCCCAAGTTCGTGGCTATGGGGTAAGAATCTTCAAGCTCCAAGGGGCGGAATGTGGCGCATCAGGCCATAGGAACGAGATTACACAGCTTACCGAGCGGAGTACGGTCATGAGTGGTGGACGGTCTTCCCAGCTAAAGTTAGAAACCCAGAGGATAGATTGCCTACAGCGCCCTAATGTGCTAATCACACTAATGCCGAAATCCCATGTTTATCAGGTCTTGACTTGAACGTCTGCCACATGTGTGTTGCAGTATGGGCCATCAGGATTGCATGAATGGGTGCCAGCCAGAGGATCAATCCTTGTCAGAGGTGGGTTGTATTTCTGAAATGATGAGTTAGGCGCCGGTCAATGACAACCCATAACCCAAGAGATCGAACCAAAAGGGGAGCTGGATCAGCTGGGCATTGGATAACGCAGTGAATCCACACGGTTGTTGAAATGAAGATTTTAAAACTTGCTCATCGCACGACGAACGTCGTCGTCGGCGATTGGGAATTCAGGGCATTGGAGCGACTCATTGCAAAAATGTGGTCGAGCTGGCGACCGCGATGCTTGGTCGGTTGGTTGCATGCGATGAGGACGCCTAGCTAAGACATGGTATAAAGGGTCAACTCCGAGTACAACACACTTCGTTGGCTCGTTTACCTTGCACTTGTCTCGTTGCGGATAGCCGTCGCGTACACGCGAGCGTGTATCCTATGAACGGCTTCTATGCTCTCCGCACTAGAACCTGCGCTGTCTTGACAAGGTCACGATCATTGGTCATTGATCTACTGCGAGATCCAAAACACTCACGCAATGCAGGTAGGAACACCAACAGCGCGAGTTGCAGTCTAGCGGGTACCGGGCTCAGTCCAACTATCCACCGCCAAACGCTGTTCATGTTAGCAAAAACAGCATCAGTACCATACGCAGTGGCTTGTCCAGGGTGATCATGGTTACGTTGAGGACGACCATTATTCCTCAGAGTCGCGTTGGGGAGAGTCCTTGGATGTAGAGTGGGGCGATGCAAGACGCGTGGCCGACGCCAATTCCAATCAAGAAGCGGTCTCCAATCTGCGTGAAGACATGGATCATCGTTGTGCGTGAGACGGGAAGGAACGAAACGAGGGAAGCTCACCATGCTCCATGCGATATGGCAGACTGCTAGCGCCACCGATGAAGATGCAATACCGAGGACGAGACGGCGACCTGTCCAACCTGATATGGCACCTGCAACGAGACCACCCACTAATGTCGTCGCCGAATCAATGCATTCCTGTACAGTTGTGTAGTGAAAAACGTCAGACAAGCCCAATAACACAAGAACGACATCCATAAACCCCGACCTTTTGCCTATTCGAGAGGACAGGTGGCCCTAGACTGCCTTTGATTGTCACGAGTGCACCAGAATGACCCAGTATCAGATCATGAGAGTATGACAATCCATTAGCACACGCCCCCGAAACGTCGACTTTTGAATGAACCGAAAAGTAAACCGGAGCCAGTGGAACAACGGACGAGAGCCAAACGAACTAGGTCGTCCGTTCCGCACCGTCTCAGTTGTGACTGTCTGAAATCTTGCCTACCACCGCACGCTGAACAATCTTCTCGGGGGCTCCTCGGTCTGGGTCACATCGAGTGCTTTTCGTCGGTGTTTCTCCGTAACTAGGGTGTGGTTAAAGGTCACGAGTCGTCGAGTCAGAGTCCAAAACCCGTGAATCAAGTCTTCTCGGCTCAAATGATTGCGCGATTGTGCATGTGTCCCAGGAATAATATTCGAAGTGCGTCTTTGAGTCTATCAAAGCGTGGTTTCGGCGGGATGCTATTTGTCAGGTGCCTGGGCTGAGCAAGTTAACATTCATTATGTAATACGTCGAGTACTTTGGTAGCTCAGACAGCGGATGACGCGAACTCTGACTCTCAGGCTCTGACTGCAGCGGCTCTTGCCAAAAGACGAGGTAAACTCGGAGTTACAGATCGCAGTATTGGCTTCACGAATCACGATCATCAGCATTTGCTCCCTACGCCGCTTGACACGACTCACATTTAAAACACCACTACAGCCTGTAACTATACCGTGACCCACCCCGATCCGTATACACAGGGGAAGGAGGGTCACCGACTATCACGACGGGTGCGGGCTGTGCCCTCGAGCGCCGCCGGCGCAGGACGATCCGAACGAGGTCAACCAGAATTAGTAGCCCAAACAAGCCAATAAGTACGCAAGCAACGACCCTCCAGGCTTTATCCACACCGGACCCGGACCCGCTGGTAGTCGAGACTGGTGCACCAATAATGAACCACCCATTTCCAGAATTATTGCAGCACGAGTTTAGGTCCAGCTGGATCACACTCGTTCAACAAAGAGGTCCAGTATATAAAGTTGAACTCACCGGGTTGCTCTCAGTGATATCTCGTATATCCCATCCAAGTGAAAATGTACTGTCAGCTGCAAACCTGGTGCGTCGTCAACACTCTTTCGAGAAATGCAAATATCAAGCAAGTTACTAACGTGAATACATTGTGACTTGCGTTGATATGCCAGGCAAATGACGCTTGACTTGGCTGCAGGTTTGAAAATTGTTGAATAGGACTGATAGCAGCTATGTACGTGTCGTATGCGAGGCTTCTGATCGAATAAGTGACATTGCTCAACGACTGCAGTTCCCACTTGTGGAAAAACAAGGTGAGGCTGCAGAGTGAGTGGTTCCAACGGTTGTGATGGAATGGACTTATTTCTCACCTGTTGTTGCAATGAGTTGACATTACAGGTCTGGACTTGGGGGGAAGATATGTTGTCCGTGAATGTGACACAGCTCCCTGACCAAGCAGATAGAATAATGTAGGTGCCATTTAGCAAGAGCGGGGTCGTGGAAGACATTATGCAGAGAAGGAAGGATGTGCATATTTATATATTTATATTGTCGTCGCTTTCAACTGCCAGTGGGTAATCCCAGTGAGGGCGATATATTGGAAGAGACTCCTTACGTGAGGCCCACAACCAATGCAATCAGCTACTTGCACGGTACTTGATAAATCCGAACTCACGACGTGGCAATGCCTAGATGACTGCAGACACATGCAGTACTACTTAGTACCTCTTAATCGACTACTCAGTCGCTGTATGCACAGCGTTTATCGATGAGTCTACCTGCGGGACTCGCGGTGAGGAAATCCACCTACAGCATTAGGTGATGTACGAGCACAGCATCACATTTTTTCAGATTGTAGACGCTTGGACACATAGCCATATGCTGTAGGATGATTCAGCGCTTCCCTCCGAGGGAACCAGGCAGCAAGCGAACGAGTCTCGCCAGTTCTTGATGAGGCAGTCGTTTGCGCGAACCACTGGCAGTTATGACATTGAGAAGGAACTAGCAGTCACGGTCCGTCTTCCAGGTTCGTAGCTATGGGGTAAGAGACTTCAAGCTTCAGGGGCGGAACTTGGCATCAGACCTCAGGACCGAGAATACACAGCTTACCGAGTAGAGTACGGACCTGGTTGTGGGCGGTACATATTACCATCTATAGAGCACCTAGGGTTGGAAGCCCTGGGGCCCAGGGTCAGGACGAAAAGCCAGATTTGGTAGCCCCCTGCACCCGAACGTGCCAATCGCATTAATACCGGCACCCCGTGTTGCGGGTCTTGGCTGAGTGTGCGACATGACGGTCACGTTACCAGGGAGGTGCAAGAATGAATGACAGCGGTTGATTAGCGCATGTCGGAGGTGAGCAAATCTGCTGGATCTGCTGGGCATCGAACAACGCAGAGAGTCGAGACCAAGAGTAGGATGGTCCTCGTCGGAGGTACAATGGATACTCGGCTAAACGGCCCCCATCGTCGAAGTAACCCTCTGTGATAACTTATATTTTCGCTCAACAGCGAGCGAAAAGTTGATCGATTGCTCCAAAAGTACTAGTGAGACATACTCATCTCAACGCATTAGACAGTTAAGAAAGAATCACCATTCCTCTTCCTGGTCCAAATTCAGCTTCTGTATATCCAAATTGCGGATTTCTGCAAGGTAATCCTTTACAGTCAAATCACCGCTCCGCTCCGGCTTGATCAGAGATTCGATCAACTCCAACGTTCCGTCCCGTCCGACACGGTCTCTGTATCCTTGAATGTCAGTGTGAGCTTGACTCATCACACCCGACTCGTGATAAGTGGTATAAGCGAGCTTGATAGCGCGGCGGGTGAGCTTCTTGTGATCGCGACCAGTAAGGATAAAGAGCGTCTCCATGAGGTGAGTCAGATCAACGATGAATGCCATGAATATCTTCTGTACGTTTTTCCTGATACACTGAGAGTTATTAAGGATATTCGTAGGGAGATGTGCCAACGTACACGTTCTGGTAGATATCATAGACCCAAACAGCAGCAACCACACCTGCAACGATGGGGAGAACAATCGGAGCTGCAGGGTTCGATATGGCCGCCAAGAGGCCAGAAGCGGCGGCTACAAGTGAACCACCACCCAAAGCACTAACAAAGAATATCTATGAGCGTGGCGGTGTCGCGAACACAAAGACTTACAGGATTCTATTGGGGTTGGGCACGGAACGCATCTGCATTTCTTGTACCATTTTGATAATAAGCTCCTTGAACTTATTGTCTAGCAGGTGCTGTGGACATGTCGTCGGTGAGTTATGTACTGGTAGTAGCGGACATCACATACACAAGCCGGATCGTTGAAATTCCAGACAGCAACAATATCAGCATGGATAACAGAAAGACAATCCCAAATAGTGTGTCCCATAAAGTCAGGGCTGGTCCTCAAGGCTTTCCAGTACCCTGGAACCAAAAGGTCAATGGTTGCCTGCCGTTCTAATTGAAGACCGAACTTTGCCTCCCGATACTGTGGAGAAGTGAGGTGATAACCCAAACATCCGAAGGCAAGCCTTACTCAATGGACCCTTGGATTTTCAGATGAGGGGCAACTCTCTGTGCCATCAGCGTTACTACTGATGTGATCTGTGCCCCAGGCGTGTCACGTATCCCGACTTGTTGATGGGTCAACTCGACTAAGGTTTGGAGCGTGTACCTGTAATTTTCTCTGGCTGTCAAGGTTTATTGTCACATGAGAGATGAATTGAAATCAGGTGTCAACAAGCTCACTCGAAACAATTGCATATGGAAGAGGCTCTCCTGCGAGTCGAGTGACCTCCTTATGCCGTTCTCTGACGCTGGACGCTGCTTTCAGGCAGGCGTTCCTTGTGAGGCTTTCGTCGTCAAGTTCGCTATTAGAAGACATCGCCAACTGCATCGTCATCTCATCCACAAGCGAGTCAAGCATCGTGTACACCACGATGAGTGGTACTATAGCGGACTTGAACAAGGATACTGGGGTAACAAAATGAGATACAGACTGGTACCCATGGTTTTCTTCTTCGTTCGGAAGAAATCCTCGGCAGCTATCTCTAGTAGCCGTCCGCCCGCCCGAGGAATTTGAACGCAGAACCTGGAGAAAAATATTTAAGCACATCATCATCAAACCGCAGAGAACGGTGTCTTACCAAACTGCATGCAGTTGGTCTTTAAGAAGGCCGGTTTGCCTGTTTCGGATGAAGACCTTGACAGTATTATAGTTATCCTTATCTCCCGGCTCAAAACCAAGGGAATCATGAAGGATGAACCGTTCATTGACAGGTGACTCAAGTCCCTCTTCGATATTTGCTTTTCCGCGCATGAAATTGGCGGCACACTGGTGGAAGGCTAGTGAGCGACATACATAGCGAACAAATCACTCGAGAGGTTTACCGCTTTGTGGATCCCAAAAGCGGTGTTGATCAAACTGGATTTTCCAACGCCGCTCTGATAGTGGTGGTGGTGGGGTGTTCAGCAAACGACTGATAGAGGGTGACTATACACTTACCTTGCCTATGACCAAGATGCGGAATCTTAAATCAAAACATCGGTTGAGTCGATATGGCGGGATCACAGCATCGTACTTACCGGGGACAATCTTCGAGAATGGCCTGTGTTGTAGGAGATAAAGTCCCGGAAGTCTGGGCTGCAGGGGGGACAGTCTGAGTAGCCCGAGGTGTAGAAAAGACGGTTGCGGTAGCCTGGTAGATGAACGTAACCCGAATGCCATCTTGAACCACTGATAGACCTGTCCAAACATTCCTACGGTGACCATGAGTAAAGTCGGCAAAGGAATTCACCTTGTGTCGGAGCCCTTGCGTAATTTGCAAAGAGGCTTTGGGTATTTATTGTTCGAGTTTTCGTCCCCGACAACCAGGAGCTCTTGTAGTGTAATGTTATTTGGGCTACCGGGGAGAGTTCGCTGCACGAAGGGAGTTAGAAGTAAAAGAGGAATAGGCGAAAGACATACACCACATTCGGGAATTCTTGGCGTAGTGACCCATCCTCGTCACAAATCAGCTTATATCGGCGGGGCCCGATACGAAGTTCTCCTGAGGTTAGACGAATCGGCTGATTGGGAGACTCTGCGGAGACGGTGACGGCTGAATGAATGGAGTGACTGAGAATGAGCACTACAATCGGCGCTGGAGTGACTTGCCTGTAACACGGATAAGTGGGGTGTGAGTGCTTGGTGTGGACATGTTAGCCAGGTCTGACCGGTATGGTCAAGGATATGTGTGTTAAAAGACGAGTGATGGAGAAACCCTGACTGGGCGTGGTGTGGGTTGAAACTTCGTTGAACGCCCACCGCTGGATGATTCAGAATGCGTGGCCCACATGTTGAGGAAGATGCTGTAACTGTGATCCTGTGATCTAAGTGGGCGTAACGCCTTCGGCATGTTCCGGTTCTCGTTTAGTACGACCTGCAACGTGCTTGTCTGCGATACGATGGGGCAAGATTTCTCTCCTTAATTCCTGCTCACGCCTCTACTAGATGAGTTATTCCTACCGTTCTCTCTTTGCGGGGCAGCAAATTTAAAAGTTCTTTGCATGACCATGACCACTTCTGCCTCATGCAACCGCCGTAGTGATACTGACTACTCATCTAGATCGTTTGGACGTCAAGGAGTCCAAAGTGCTCCATATTCGTCGTCGCTCGTTAGGCGAACGTAACCTTTCAATCCCATTCCGTCTGTTGTTCATAGCCACCCTATCTGTGCTACGGACCTCTCGGTTCGCAACTGCCATTTCCTTGGAGTATGTTTTCTCCCGAGCCATCTCCCAACCATCCAGCTCACATCTTAAATAACAATTCTGAACGTGATTATGCTGTTGCTGTTGCTCAGGTGTCACAATTGGGATGATGTAGCGACGTTCACGTATGGACTAGTTACAGCCCGAGGCCAAATGCCGTGTTCACATATACACGAGGAGGGTTTCGATCCCAAGAGTAATCCCCATGGTAAACCACCCTGATCTCATTCTTGTCATTTTCGGGTCCTAGGCTGGATGAGAATTTGTTCCGAATGCTGTATAAATCTGCATGAGCGCTGGACTTGTACGCGGACCCTGGAGAGTGATGCATGATGGCGTACATGACATGTCCGTGATTGTCACCAGTGACTTGCACTGGGGGACGATCCTGTGTAGAATTGTCGCTCATCGCGCTTAGCCGAGTTGGAAATGCGAAGGTAGGGGATACCTTGAGCGATTACATACAAGGGAGACGTACAGGAAAGATCGTGTCTTACCGGAAGGGACTACTGGCATCTGATGGATTGCACCTTTAGCTGCAAACATGGAGCTCACCGTAGTCCTGCGAGCGTCAGTTGATTGTGTCGAGAGCACTGTGAAAGCGAATGTGAATTCAGATATAACAAAAAATGGATGACTCCGGCACTGTGTGATTAACTCAGGTGCTCAATTATACAACAGCAGTGGCGCTACTAACGCATGGGATCTCCCAGGCTTTCGGGAGCTGTGCAAGTCTTAGACGAAACAGTGTCACAGCCGTCCTCTGGTTGAAAAAGCCGCTGGACCTGGCCATTTCGCCAGTGGTTGTTTTCGTAGACCCGTCAGCAGAGCCATTGCATTTCATGTGTTCAATAGCATATGGTACGAAAAAAGGTACATACCGGCGCTTTCAATTACCTAAGTCTGTCCAGGCATCAAAGTTTATCCGTTATCGCGGCGGCTAGCAATTTTGATTTACATCTTAGGGTTAACAGGAAGCGGGATTCGGGCTAGGTGAGTCTAGCCTTCGTTCTCCTTATCAAACGCGCACAGCTGTGAGGCGACTTGTGCTCCACACAGGTCTCCAGGCCAGATATCAAATTTAGGAGTATGGAGCTCGCTAAGTCCAAAGACGGCACGTATTTCGACTTCTGGTGTCATATATCCTGATGGGGCTATGTGCAGATAGGGCGGCCGCCTGTCCTGGATCAATTGTGTTTATGTTGTCATCGCCTCGGCGGTGCACCGGTGAGAGCCGAGGAGGGTGAACGCTGTGCCCACAGCATCCAGCGTCCGGCCGCCAGCTTTCCCTCTCGCTTTGCTTATCCATTCCCTCGCACATCTTCAAGTTCGTCGTTGATTGACATCCATCGTACTCGAGTCATGTCGGCCCGCGCCGCTGCTGTCAGGGATAGGTTCCCACGATTCCGAATTCTCGTTATCGGGCGAGCCAACGCAGGCAAAACTACGCTCCTCCAGAGAGTTTGTAAGACTACTGAATCCCCTATCGTTTACGATCGGAACGGTAGAAAGGTAAGCGCAGAACTACTTTGTCGTACATAGACCTTTATCTACTGACCGATCTTTTCAGGTCAAGATTGATGTGAAGGGAACCGAAACTGTGAGTTTCCAAATATCATCAACACAAGTCCTGACGAGAATTTATAGCGTGGCGAGCATGACATCGAGCATGAAATTTCGTTCAAAAGCAATGACCGCTTTGTCTTCCATGATTCGCGCGGTTTCGAGGCCGGTGGCGAGGACGAACTCAAGAGGGTCCGGAGGTTCGTTGCGAAACGTGCAGAAAATCAGGCACTGGAAGATCGACTGCACGCTATATGGTTCAAGTCCATTTAACACTATTGTTTGGCGTTTTCTCATCATTGTTCGTAATAGGTATTGCATCCCAATGAATGAACATGCGAGACCGATTACTGTGGCAGAGGAGGTCTTCTTTTCAAAGTGTGGTACTGGAAGAGGTAAGACGACTCTCTGATTTAGGCTGGTGCTGAGGTTGTTGTCAGTGCCAGTGATTGCCATCTTCACCAAATTTGATGCACTGCATGCAGTTGCCTTTAGTGAGCTTCGAGGACAAGGGATGGGAATTCGAGAGGCAACAGCCAGGGCTCCCAGGCATGCAGGACGGATGTTCAGGCATTGGGATTATGCTGGCATGCTTCAGGTCAGAAAGTATCCTCCCAAGAACTTTGTGTGCATGGGTGGTGAGTGATCAATTATTTCTGATACACAGGTTAGATGAACAGTGGTCGAAGGGATGGATAAAGAAGAAGCAGACTGTACTGCACTTATTAGCTGCACTGCAGAGGCATTGGGTGATGACGTACTGGAGACACTGCTCGTTTCTGCTCAACAAGTCAACCTAGAGCTTTCTGTCAACTATGCAGTCAAAAGGAAAGTTACAGGTGATACTGTGGCCTTGAGTACATCCTGATCAATTCTTCTGCTTAGAACCTTGCACAAGAGATTAAAAGATGGAAACATACATCTTCAGCAAGGAGATGTTTGGAAGATCCAAAGAGACTTGGCACAGTGGTTTCCACATGTTTATGTAAGTGTGGAAATTATATGTGGCAAATGCTTACAAAGTGAATATTAATTTTCTAGGTAAGATGCCATGTGATACAGATGACATATGAGCTAACAGCTATTCTACTGGTTTGATACTTAAAGGTTGTGAGTAAATGTGCCTATAGTTCTAGTGTCATTGCATTCATGTTCACTGTTATTTGTCTTACTTGTCAACAGGCTGTGAGTTGCCAAAGCTGTGGGGTTGATACCTTTCTATTCTTGCTTACTTCCATTTACTGCATATCTGCTAACAGGCTGTGAGTTGCCAAGTCTATGATTTTGGTATTTTTGCATGTATGCTAACTATTGGTTCATTTTTCACCCTTTATAATAGTTTGTAAGTTGCTTAGTCTAGCACCTGGACATTCTGGCACTCATACTCACTGTTATTCCAATTCCTGGATATTAATAGCTGGTAAGCTCCAAGTCTATGTTATTGGCAGATTTATAGCTTTGCTCACTGGTTGCCTTCCAATCTGTGTGCTTATAGCATGTAAGTTCTATGTTTGCAATGTGTGTGCATTGCTCATGGCTGTTGCATCAATGCTATACCAACAGAGAGTAAGTTACTGCAGTTGTAAAATTGGTGGATGTATGCTCATTTCAATTGTATACTTACAGATTGTAAGACTGTGCCTATGATACTGATCATATACTCACTTTTATCTTATTTTCTTGTGTACTGATAGGCTGTAAGTTGTTGTATCTGTGGTGTTGACATCCTTGTAGCCATTCTTACTATCATTCTGTGTGTACTAACAGGGTGTAAGTTTTTATAGTCATGGTGATGATTTATGCCTTCATACTCACTCCTATTGCTTTCCTTCATAGGCTGTAAGTCACCAAATCCATGGCAGTGGAATCACTAAATCTATGCTCACTGCAATTTCATTCTTTGTGTTAACAGGCTGTAAGTCACTATATCTGTGGTGTTAGTTTGCATGGTCCCATACTTATTATAATTATATATTCCCAGGTTGTAAGATTTGTTTCTATAGTATTGGAGTCCATACATTCATTCTCACTGATATTTTGTCTACTGTGTGCTAATAGGATGTAAGTTTCTATGTCTGTGGTGTCCATGTATCCATACTTACTGTCATTCATTCATTGTGTGCTGACAGCTTGTAAGCTACCAACTCTGTCATATTAATGTTTCATGCTAATTCACTGCTGTGTCATGCCTTGTGTATGAATAGGCTGTAAGTTTCTATTTCTGTGATTTGATTTGCTTATGTTGTTCTGATTTTTCTTGCATGATAACAGGATGTATGTGCTCTATCTATGGTGGCTATGTCTTGGGATTCATGCTCACTTCTACATTACTTGTGAAATGTTGATAGGATGTAAGTTTTGTGTCTGTGATGCTGTATTCATGCTTATTGTTTTCTTCTTCCTTTGATAGGTTGTAAGTTTCTTTTACTGATCTTCTAGCAATTACACTCACTGTTATTTTATTTTATTTATGCTAATAGGCTGTAAGTCTTTGCACCTATAGCATGTATACTTGCATCCACATTGGTGTTTATGTCATCATTGGTGTTTGTATAGGGTGTAAGTCCACTCTATCTATGGTATTAGTCAACTTATCACTACATTGTACTTTAGGTTGTAAGTTGCCAAGTGATGATATTCCTGCATCCATGCTTAATCTATTTTATGCCTTTTGTGCTAATAGGCTGTAAGCTTTCATATTTGTTCTGGATATTTGAACTTCATGCTCACTGCTATCTCTTTCCTTCTGTGCACATAGAGTGTAAGTTTTGATTGGTATGGTGCATTTATTCTTGTATTCATGCTCACTGTTATTCTGGTACTAACAGAATGTAAGTTTATATATACATTGATGTTTTTTATTTTTATTTCCATGCTTACTACTTTTTACTTTTTGTGCTGGCAGGTTGTGAGTTGTGAAATCTCTGGCACTGATATCTCCATCCTAATTCTACTATGTGCTCTATCAGGCTGTAAGTGATTAGATTGATGGTAATTGTACCCTTTCCTCAACACTCATTACTGTTTTATTGTCATATATTAGGAGGTAAGTCATTTTGTTTGCAACATCACACTAGTATTTACTGCTGTATTATTTTTTGTATGCTAATAGGCTGTAAGTTCACTAAGTCTGGTAATGGCATTATACATTCATTCTTACTATTATCTCTTCCCTTGTATGCTAACAGGCTGTAAGTCTGCATTATTGATATCCATATATCCATGCTCACTTTTCTTCTTTGGATGACCATAGGGTGTAAGTATCTCTCTCTCTGGTATAGGTGTTTACTCACCTTGAATTTGTTCCTTATGTATTGATAGAATGTAAGTTTATATCTATGCTGTCCTTACACTCATGCTTACATGCTATTTCATCTCTGTGTTGACAGGTGGTAAGTCATCCAGTTTACACTATGGATATCTTTGCATTCATGCTGATTGACATATCATCCCTGTTCTACTTGAAGACTGTAGGTTATTTTGTTTACTATGTTGCATCTGTGCTAACTACTATGATTTATTATGTTTTCAAAGCGTGTATGTTTCTGTATCTGTGATGTTGGTGTTTATGCAAGCATGCTCACTTCAATCTATTCCATAATGATAGGCTGTAAGTTTTCAAATCTGTTATCAGTCTTGTATTCATATTCACTATTATTTATTTCTTGTATTCTAATAGGCTGTAAGTTAATCTATATACTGTGATGCTGTCCTTACAACTATATTTACTGCTCTTGCATCCTGGCAGCTTGTGAGTAATCCATTTATAGTGTTTATGTTCTTAGAATCATACTTATTTATGTTTTTACAGGATGTGAGTTTCATGTTTATGAAATTGATGCTATTGCATGAATTCTTATCATTTCTTGTGTAATAATAGAATGTAAGGATCTATTTCTGTGATGTTGGTGTCTTTGCATCCATGCTTATTGTCATTTTATTGCTTGCATGCTGACAGGAAGTGAGTTTCTGTATCAATGATATTGGGTTTTTGTATACATACTCATTGTTATTTTCTTTTATGTGTACTAATAGCTTGTAAGTTGTTGTATATAACATTGGTCTTATATATTCTCACTATTCTATTACCAGGGTGTAAGTTTAAATCTGTGTAATATAGATGTCACTCCATCCATACTAACTAATATTCTGATCTTATGATAACAGGTTGTAAGTTAATCCATCTCCCAATGCCAAAATGCTTATGTTTGTGTTCACTTCTATTTTTGCTGCACTAGATTGTAGGTTTTTATATCTTTAATATGATATCCATGCTGACTTACTTCATTTTTTATGTGGTGATAGGTTGTAAGTTACTTCATGTATAGCATTGTTAATTTCTCATTCATTCTATTTGCCCTGTCATGTGTTATTAATCTACAGGGAGTAAGTCTTATGTTTATGATATTCATTTACTTGCATTTATGCTCACTTCTATCTTATTTCTTGTATTCTCTCAGGGTGTAAGTTTCTGTGTCCATTGGCATTTTGGCAACCATGCTTATTGCTGCTTTGTTTCTTGTATACTAATAGCTTGTAAGTTTCTATCTCTCTAATATTGATATGCTTACATGGATATTCACTGAATATATGTGACAGGTTGTAAGTTTCTATATCCACAATATTGGTACTTTATATTAATATTTATTGACATGATATTTCAACAGGGTGTGAGTTTTATTTATTTTTTTGATGACCACATTCATGCTTACTGATCTCATTTTATATGAACTCACAGGCTGTAAGTTCTCCAATCAAAGAATTGGTGCTTTTATATTTATGGTTATTGTTTATTTCTATGATAGGGTGTAAGTTTCTATTTCTGTGACATTGATGCATCCATACTTATTACTATTGGATGCCTTGTTCACTGATAGGGTGTAAGTTTTTGTAAACAACTTGGTTCCTTGTATTTGTGCTTACTGAACATTTCATTCCTTGGTACTAACAGGCTGTAAGTTAAATCAACTATGGTTATGGCACCTTGTAGTCATGCTGATTGTTATCTGATTTCATTTATGCTAATAGATTGTAAGCTTCTTGATCTGTTAATGTTATTCCTTTACTTATTGCTTTTTGATTTCTTGTGGGTTAACAGGGTGTAAGTTTCTATACCAGATTATTATCTTCATATTCATGCTATTCTTTCTTGTGTACTACCAGGGTGTGAGTCTTTGCATTTACAATGTGTACTGATGGATGTTGATTATGATTTCATTTCTTATGTGCTGACAGGCTGTAAGTTGCTCCATCTATATTGTCAATGTTTTTGCAACCATCCTTACTACTATTTCATCTATACTCAA
The DNA here is from genome assembly GCA_038093895.1 of Boletus aff. mottiae. Lineage (NCBI taxonomy): Eukaryota > Fungi > Basidiomycota > Agaricomycetes > Boletales > Boletaceae > Boletus > Boletus aff. mottiae. The sequence continues at coordinate 21,144 of JBBPTD010000417.1, forward strand.
TAGGCTGTGAGTTACTTAGCATATAATGTTGGTGTCCTTGCATTCAAGCTCACTGCCAATATTTTCCATGTACATTAATAGACTGTAAGTTGCTTTATTCATTCTGGTGTCTTTATGTTAATGTCCACTATCATTGTATTTCTTGTATGTAATAGGGTGTAAGTTTTGTTAACTATGGTTCTGGTATCTCTGTATTTGAACTCATGATGATTTCATGCCTCATTTGCTATCAGGCTGTAAGTGGATCCATTTATAGAGTTGATATTATTGCATCCATGCTTACTCCTTATAGGCTGTAAGTTATACCATGGGAGATGTGTGCCCTTTCTAGCATGCTGACTACTATCTTATTTCTTGCATGGTGTTAGGCTGTAAGCTATACTTTAGTTTTGATTTTACTGCATTCATGTTTATTGCTATCACATCTCATGGACACTAACAGGGTGTGAGTTTTTGCATCTTTGATCTTGTTATCCATATGACCATGCTCATGACAATTACATTTGTTATATACTTATAGGCTGTAAGTTACTCCATTTACAGTATTAGTGTCATTGCATTCATGCTCATCACAATTTCATTTCTTGTATAGGTTGTAAGTTATAATATATTGAGGTTCTTGCAACCATACTCACTATTTATTTTCTTCATGTGGTTTGATAGGCTGTAAGTTTCTCCATTTTTTAAGTTTAAGTCTATTATATGCATACTCACACATATTATCCATTGTATGCTCACAGCTTGTAAGTGTTTATATTTTCATCCATCCATCTTTATTTTGAATATCAACAGGTTGTAAGTTATCAAATCTGATACAATGCTTTCCTTGCATTCATGCTCACTACTATTTTCTTTCTTGCACATTAAAAGAGTGTAAGTCTGTCTTGGTGTTAGTGGCATGACATTCTTGCATGCATACTCATTGTTATCATATCCATTCTATTCTAATAGCTTGTAAGTTGCAATCAATATCCATGCATTTGTGCTTAATTCAACCTCATTTCTTGTGTTCTAACAGGGTGTAAGTGTCTGTCTTTGTATCTACAAGTCCATGCTTACTTTATTTTATATCTGCTAAAAGATTGTGAGTTGCCAAGTTCATAGTTGCATTACTTATATACATGCTAACTACCCTTCTCACTACCCTTCTCTTGTCTAATAGGGTGTGAGTTTTCATACTTGTGATCTTTGTTTTATTGCATTCATTCTTACTATCATTTTGTTCTTTATATATTCACAGGCTGTGAGTTGATTTATAGCACTGCTGTTGTTACATCCATGCTTAATGTAATTTCATCCTTTAATTGGCAACAGTTTGTAAGTTTTCTAATATTATTTTTGTTGCAATCATGTGTACTCACATTTTATTTCTCTTATGCTAACAGGGTGTAAGTTACTCTATTTACAAGATCAGCATCCATGCATAAATGCTTACTACTATCTTATTCCCTATGTACAAATAGCATGTAAGTGTTTATGCCTATAGAATACATGTTACAGCATTCTAATCATTGATCTTTTGTTTTTATACTACTAGGGTGTAAGTTACTATATCTTTGGCATTGGCATCCTTCCATTCTCACTGCTGTCTCATTTTTATATGCAAATAGTTTGTAAGTTTTATGTCAATATACCACTTTCCTTGTATTGATACTGACTGCTACTCTATTCCTTGTGCATTCACAGGCAGTGAGTTTCTTTATCTATGATGCTAATATTATTACATTAATCCTCAATTTCCCTTTATTTTTCTTGTATACTAACAGCATGTAAGTTTCTTTGCATGATTATGGTGTGATTTAATTCCCTCTAATCCTTCTATATTACCAGGAGGTAAGTTTCCACCTCTAAGTTATATTCTTGGATTTATATTCACTGCCATTTCACTTCATTCTACTGATAGACTGTAAGCTATCAAGTCTACAACAGTATTCTTGTCATACTCATTACTGGTTTGTTTTTTCTATGCTAATAGAAAGTAAGTTTCTATATATTTTTCTTAGAACTCAATGTTGTTTTGATGATTCTGTGTAAATAGGATGTAAGTGACCATATTCAAGTTCTGGTCTTCTTGCATCCTCATTAACCACTATTCCATTCTTCATGCTCTGATAGAGGGTGAGTTACTATATCTCCAATATTGACATTCTTGTATTTATATTTCCTGCCACTTCATTTTTTCAATATTAACAGCTTGTAAGTCATCAAGTCATTGATATTGTCATTGACATATTCTCACTCACACCTACTATTCTATTTCTTGAACTCTAATAGGATGTAAGTTGCATATCCTTGGACAATTTGTATGATAATCCCTAGATCATTTGTCCATGCTAATGGTATGTTTATGTAGTTTGATTTCTCTCATATTCTTCTGATTGTCTTACATATCATTCAGCATGCATGCATTATACATTCACACATACATGTTTAATCATAATATTCATTTGTTGCTTTGATATCTAACACAAATTTAGTTTGATACTCTGAAGGAAGACTCCTTTCAAGTACAATTCAGATCACTGGTTAGTTTTCTTCAGATCTTTCTTTTTTCTACTGTACTTATATTGTTATAGTGCCGGGGTCATGCTGGTACCAATCAAGCTTGCATTCTTTCTGCTTGTATACTGCTCTTTCTTTTTCATGAAATCCTCTTACAAATATTCATTTCAGCCATTCTACTGATTCTAGTGCATTCTTTCTATTCCTGGGATCAAGACACAGCACAGAATCACCTTATCACATCCTTTCAGCAATTCATTCAATCTTCACACCCTATAGCTATTGCAACAGCTGTGCAGCAGGCCATTGAATCACATGGAGGAGACACTGATTTGTTGTGTGAGGCAATCATTCAGATTGTTTGGAAGAATCCATTGGGTAATCTACATTCAAACCTTTAGTCCAATACTTATTGATAATTGCAGAGCATCCCACTTTGAAGAAAACTCATTGTATGGATGCTGAACAAGTTATCAAGAAGGACAAGGAGGATGAGGACAAGAAAGTGTATTGTGGATGCATACACCTCTAAACATCCTGGCCAGTTCCATTTTTTTTTCTTCAACTATCTGTACTAGTAGTATGCTGTAACAAAACTGCCAAGCCATGCAGTGCCATATGTACTTTGTTATGAATGATCCAGCTATTTCCACGAGATTTGTTTCCTCTAGCATCATCAAAATACTGAAGGTGCTTGAAACTGTAGAAGGTTGTATACATGTGTAGAGATCTCTGCATGTCAATGGCATTTATGATATGTTAGAGGTGACTGAAACCATCCTAGATGTCTTGTGGCAGAAAGGTGAAGGTAATTCTCTGGGGGGAACAACAGGTGAGCATGAGGTGGAGTGTATGCATATCTTGCATGCTTGTAGCCAAACTAAAGACAGTCTCACAGACAAATAGGTGATTGGTAAGGATTCCCGAGTCTGTAGTGTAGTAGCAATGGTCAGTAATAATGGTGGAGTACTCTGCAACTGTTCGCAATCTCCTCTCATGGTAAAGACATGTCCTGGCAGACTTGAACTTTGTGCTCAAAATTACCTTGCAGTACATGGTTCTTGAGCAGACCTGTGGGAATGAAATGATCACGGTCACTACTCTATTCTTCAAGGTTGCAATGGAAGAACACTTACGAGGTCTCGGTCAGCAAACTTCTTCAATGTTCCATCATGTGAAAGCTGTGTTTCTCTAAGTACGTGCCAAGAGAAGGGTGAGTCAAGAGAGATCATCTGATAGCAGCATGAATAAATGTGGCATACCCAGTATCTCTGCCAAGGCACATTCCCCAATCCGCTTGCTTACAACGCGACGAAGATGACCATTAGTAGTAGCGACACGATGGCAGACCAAGTTTGGAAATAGTGCACCCCATGACGAACACGTTGCCCGTGTGTTCGGTCAAGACTAGATAAAGAGAATCAGTGTGTCAAACAGGCGAGAGTCCGAGTACGACGTGAACGCGAACGCGCACAATGAAATGCAACAGCGGCCAAAGTCGACCGGACGATCATCCTAGGGGCAGAATATAGCATGATTCGTCTCCGACCCACGATATTGATCCCCCTAAAATGTACCGTGAGCATGATCACTCCAAGGTTTGAGCCCCAAAGGCAAACCTGAGCACAATAGGGTAAACACAAAGTTGGTCCCAGAAATGATGAGTCCGGCCGCCATTGATTAAACCGGTCTCCTGCAAAAGTGACGCCGGTGAGTGTATTGAATCCACACGGTTGTCGAAACGCTTGCATGCCACAAGCAACAATTTTAGAATGTGACGTAGGTTAAGCCCAGAACCAAACGAGCACATTAAAGGTCTCAAAAACGTACTCAACGCACGACGATTGACTAGAATCCAGAGCATTGAACCAAGTCGTTGCCTAATGGTGGTCGAATTGGCGTTCTCGATGCTTTGTCGAACGGTTGCATGGAGCACGCTCAGCTAAGATATGATACAAACGATCAACGAGTCTGGGTGCAACATGTTTCGCCGGCTCACTTACCTTGCGCTCGACTTGTTCCGGGGTAGCTCTTGCGTACTACACCCGAGCGAGCACTTTATAAGCGGTTTCTATACTTCCCCCTCCACACAAAAATACGCGTTGTCCCGACAATCCACGTCCATGTATCAGTGCGATGTAAATGACCCACCCAAGGTTCAGAACGCTCACGCAATTCGGGTAAGAACGCCAGCAAAGCGAGTTACCATCCAGCGGGCACCGCACTCCATCCACCTCCAACCACCGTTCACGTCAGCGTCATTTCCTTACGCAATGACTTGTTCGAGGGTAATCATGACAACCTCGAGGACCATTCTTCCTCGGCGCCGCGCAGGGAGAGTTCTCGGCTGTAGAGTGGGGCGATACCGCCGATCTGGGCTGAAGGGATGGAGATCATCATTGCGCGCGAGACGGGAAGAAGCAAGCGGAGCTCACCATGCTCCATATGGTATGGCAGACAGCTTGACCAATGGCGCCACTGATGAAGATGACATCTGCAACGCCGAAGACAAGTCGGCCATCCAATTTGACATGCCATTGCAACAAGACCATCAGTAAGGCACCCAACGTCATCGTGAAAGTGACAAATTCCTGTATAGTGATGTGCTATCGAACATCAGATGAGCCAAACAACACACAAAAAAACTCAATGCTAACCTTTTGTCCATTTGAGAGGACAGCTGGCCCAAATCCATGATTGTCAGAGTGCACCAGAGATGATGCCAGTGTCATAGGCTGAGAGATGATACAACAACAGACGAGAAGCCAAACGAACCAGGTCACCCTCGATCGTGACCGAAAATTCTGAAATCTTGCCTAGTACCGCGCATTGAACATTCTCCTGAAAAGCTCCTCGGTCAGGGTGCTTGTCGTCGGTGTATTCTGAAGACTGGGAGGAGTGTACTTTCTTCACTTTGGAGATCATCGGCGATGGTATGGTTGAAGCCGGTCCCGTCGTCGGAGACGTGGTAATGAAAGCCCATGCAGGTCGAACGATCGCCATTGCGTAGTTTATGCCATGTGTCTCCGGAAGATCTGAACTTCACGCAATGATCTATCAGAACGTGGCTTCGCATGCCAGTGGTCAGCTGTCCTTGCTCTGGAATTCCCTGAGAGTTATGTTATAGAGCTATCAGGCTAGTTGTCACAGCAACATGCGGCCAACTTACCAGCTCAGATGTATTGACCATAGCGGAACCGTATCTGTGGAGCAACTAAAATTAGAAGCGCCGAGGATAGCACCCCAGTTTCAAGCTTGCAGAAGACAATAAGCAAAACACGCGTTTGAACGGGGTTGTAGCGGTTCGAAATTTTGCGTAGTCGAGTTTGTACTTACGTCCCTGGGATCCCGCGGGTTGAGCGGAGCCACAAGCATGTTCCATGACGCAATCCCTGGATTTAGAATGTTCGATGCTGCTGTGCTGACGATTCTGTGTGGGGTTATCATTACATACCAGCGCCTGTCGCCATCTGTGTCGGGCTTCTAAATGTTAGCCAGTGCCAGTGGGTCAACACGTGTGGAAGGCGAGCTGTATTCTGAAATGATAAGTTGGACCCTTGGTTGAAAACCCTTAGCCCAGGAGACCAAACGAGAAAGAGTTGCTGGGAGCTACGGTATATTTATGGAACAACACAGAGATTGTCCACTTGGAGAGTAGTTCACGTTTGGGCCATAACGGTGGTATCCATAATTACTAGCAAGGCATACACATCACAGTGCAGTAGACATTACGGTTACACAACGAAGAAATTATCACCATTCCTCTTCCTGGTCCAAATTCAGCCCCTGTGTATCCCACTTGTGAATTTCTGCAAAGAATTTCTTCATGTTCATATCACCGCTCCGCTCAGGCTTGATCAGACACTCGATCATCTCCAATGCCCCGCCCCGTCCAACACCATCGCTGTACCCTAGAATATCAGTGTGCGCTTGCCTCATCACAATAGATTCATAGTAAGTGGTATAAGCG